>CAUYON010038353.1:0-28556 GCA_963573935.1 Arctocebus calabarensis
ACATCCATTCCATTTTATCCGATTAGTTTTATAAGTTACTTCAAGTGAAAATTACTCATCAAGTAATAAATGTAGATCTAGAACCACTGGTGTTTATGACCTAGAAAATACATACCACATCCTAAAGAAAATTTGCTTAGCTTGAAGTAGCAACTCAACATGAGGTGATTTCGTATCAAAGGTTATATGATTCTCGAAAAGCATGAGAAAACTCTCAAAATTATGCTGCTATTGATTTTATTCCTAAGTTTAGGAAAGATTAGTGGCTTATATGAGGAGACACAACTCAGTGGCATTAGCAAAATACATGCAGGAAAAGTTCTTTTAAGATAAGCATTTGTAAAATGAACAGTCCTTTGTTTTTAGAACTTATATTTGTGGTCATTTTCCATGATTTAATTCCTAATACTTAATTTTTATTTATATCTATCTGACTCAAAAGCTGATACTTCATCTAAGTCTATAAAGTATATGATTTTACTTATCACAACTACTTTTGCTATATATGTCCACTGTGGTTGAGTTATGACATTGCTTCTTCACTTAATGGTAGCATTCCAAACAATTCATCATTAACCAAACCTAAAAAGTACTGCATAAATATGTGCAATAAAATGGTTTCTGGCAGGCTGTAGTAATATATATGATCTATATTTAACAGAGAAAAAAATATGATTTTTAGAATGAGGAAAAAGTCCTTCAGTTTGTTCCATTCCCAAAATCAATGCATTTGTATTGAATTTCAGTAGCGTCTGGAATAGTAACTGATTTTGTACTTATATACAGTTGATTTCCCTGTATATATTACAGTAACTGCATGCTAGTATGATAAAGTTCAGGACCAAAACTAAAGACATGAAATTGTAAAATTAAAGAATTTTTTTGTGTGATTATTGGTAGGAGACAAAACCCAAGTGTTATTCACCAGAATCAGTTACCCTAATCTTTTAAAAAGTTACGTCCTCAAAGCTATTTTTCTCTGTTAGTGAGTGAAGCAATATTAGCTTTATATATTAACTTTCACAGAATTCCCAGCAAATATTAATAGGTTACCAATGTAGTATCATATATTGTAATTTCCAGATACAACTAAGCTTTTGAGATATCACACCCACTAAGTTAAATGAAGCTTACTGAGCTCTTATTGTTAGGGTTTTAGGGTGCTACTCACACCTCTTCCCTCCTACTTGAAGAGATATGACATGTCATGAGTAAAATAAAAAATGGAGTATTTCTTTATTATTACTCAAAACCGAAAGGATTATATTGGAAATTTATCTTAGAAAGTGAGTTGCTAAAGGGAAAACACTCTCAGAATCAAGATGCTTAAGTGGGAAAACAAAGTGTAGGGGGTCACATCTCTGGTAAGCAGTTGTGGGACCTTCAGTTCAACTAGTTCACCAGTAGTGCTTACAACAAGTTGTCTGTGGTCGTCTTTCTCTCTCTCTCCATGTAAATGAGGAAGCACTTGGCCTTCACTATGCTTGAAGTTGTCCTATTCCACCAGGAAAGCTCATTTTAGAAGAAAGCTGGCAGTGTTCATGACAGCATATAGAGAAACTATGTCTTTGGTGACCTTGTAAAACTTTCCATTGAAAGCTGTTCTTATCTTCTGCTGATTTTGGAAAAAAGGTTTTGCTACCCATCCACAGGAAAGTTTGCCCAACTTGAATTTCTCAGTCAGGACTTTGTAAGCTGAACAAGGAGATGTCTATGGTGTTGAATAATGTTTGTACTGTTTGCCATTAGTTTTCTTCAATTTTTTATAGACTGGGTGAATTATTTCCTCTCAAACTGATATGAATGTCCTGCCTCTGCAGGCTTCATCTTTCCCATCATCTCATCTCCTTTTGAAAGTGAGCAACTCATTTGCAAACTGCTGTTATTTTATGGCAGGGGAGGCATTGTCCCCATAAGCATTTTGCAAAGCACAAATGTTTTCACCATTCCTCCACGCAGGCGTCACTATAAATTTGACGTTTGTTCTTGCTTCACATGGTGTAGAATTCATGTTGCTCGGATAGGGGGGTTTTTACCTTGTTTTTCTTAGTGCCTCAACCTAGATCCTGTTCAATTTTTGTTTTAATTATATTTTCCTAAATTTATGGGTTACAAAAATGACTTTTATATGAATTTGTTGTTACCGATAATGTTAGGACCTTAAGTATATCAACCACCTTGTAATAATAGAGAACTTGTGGCATTTGCCTTTCTGTGTCTTAGTTTTCTTAGTTTCCTTAAGAAAATAGCCTCCAGTTTTATCCATGTTGCTTCAAAAGACATGATTTCCATGTTTTTTGCAAGGCTGGCTGAATAATATTCTTTGCATATATGTGTGTGTGTGTGTGTGTGTGTGCGCGCATGTGTATTTCCTTCATCCAATCACCTGCTGACGGGCACATAGGTTGATTCCATAACTTTGCTATTGTGAATAGCATTGCCATGAACGAGTCAGTATGAGTTTGCTTTGGGGAAAAAAAATAAGATATATGCACATATTTTTAATAATATACATTTCCATGACGTTTTTAATACTCTGTTGTATATAAAACACATAGATGCTCATTAAATAAAATCAATGTTGAAATAAATTAAATAATGTGTTGATAAAAATTTCTGTTCAAAGTCTTACTTAAGTTAACTATATTTAAGATCCATTGTTAAAGTAACAATTTAATAATAATAATTAGATGGTGGACCCAGGGGAAACTCAGTTCTCGTTTGAAAGTGACATTTCAAATAGTAGTTCTCTACAGATCCTGAAGTGAGATCATCATATATTTAATTTAAAAATAGAATTCCATTTCACTGCTTATTTCAACTATGAAGTATAAATTACATATTGTGGAAATACTGTGTTAAAATATGTTTACTTTGCTTTGGTTTTTAATAGTTATATGTGCAAGCATATAAATATGTGTGTAACATTTATTTGAGATTTTACTGCTTTAAATCAGAATTGTTTCTAAGGTCAATAGATTATTGAATATTTCAATTATTTTCTGCAATTGTCATCTACAAAATACAATTACACCTGTTACATTCACCAACAATTAAATGAAACCTTCAGAGAACATTTCAACCAGCAAAGGATTTTCTTCCTTATTATTACTATTTTTTTAGAGACAGAATCTCACTGTGTTGCCCTCGGTAGAGTGCTGTACTGTCACAGCTCACAGCAACCTCCAGCTCTTGGGCTTAGGTGATTCTCCTGCCTCAGTCTCCCAAATAGCTGGGACTACAGGTGCCCACCACAATACCCAGCTATTTTTTGGTTGCAGTTTGGCTGGGGCTGAATCTACCACCCTCAGTATATAGGGCCAGTGCCCTACTCACTACACCACAGGCACCATCCAGGATTTTCTTCCATATTATTAGTTATAGTCTGATTGTTATTATCATGTTTACTCCCAGTTCTCTTTTTCTGTGGTGTTTTTGTTGTTGTTGTTGTTAATGGACTATGTTTTGGGAGCAGTTTTAAGTTCAAATCAAGGTTGAATGGAAGGTGCAGAGATTCCCCATGTACCTTCTGCTCTCACTCATTCATAACCTCCCTCACTGTCAACATTCCCCACTAGAGTGGCGTGTTGGTTACAAATGAGGAACTTACACTGACATAACATCATCACTCAAAGTTCATGGTTGACATTAGGGTTCACTCTTGGTGTTGTACATTTCATAGGCTTGGACAAATATATAATGACATGTATTGACCATGCTAGTGTCATCCATTGTAGTTTGTTCTAAAAATCCTTTGTGTTCTACTATTTTAGTTTTTCTTTTCTTTTTTGATTTGAGAGATGTACACTTATGAGATATGAGTGTCAGAAGGCATTCCATGGATAGACCTGGTGAGTCATCTCAGGAGGACACTAGAGATAATTCTCAGTAGCATCACTCAATGTGCTTGGCTGGCCACTGGAATACAAAGGTAGGGTCACATGATGTAGAACTATTGAGCCAAGCTGGCGTGCAGTGTCCTGAGAGGGTACAAAGAACCAGGTTATACTTCCAGTTCTTTGATAACTAGAATATTACATCCTACTTTTTTTGTATGCCACTCCTCCTGAGAGAGATTCTTTATTGCAGCCTCTAAACAGAAGTCGAACTTATCTGTTGTTTCTTTGCTTGCTCCAATTGTTTCCCAGCATGAGATTCTCTTGGTTAGTCTTGGGAGAGCTTGTTAATAGTTCCATCTACTCCTACCCAGGCCTTTCTCAGGTGTTTTCTTTTCAGATGAATTGTTTGATGTCAGTGACAGAGCAGGTCAAGGTATGTAGCTCCTAGTCAAGTATGTACACATAATCTAACAGTTCATTTTTACTTTCATTTTTATCCTGCATCCTCAAATACTCCAAAGTTTCCTATTACACTCAACCTTTTTTTAATCTGTTAATTCTATAATCTTGACTAACACTAGTCTGGGCATATAATAAATGGCAAGATTTTTGGTGTTTTTATTTACGAATATGTAGTACAAGGTGTCTTGAAAATCATCATACATTTTTAAAAATGGAAAATAGTGACTAGATGCACCTTTATCTGCAAAATATCCCTATGAATGGTGACTTTTGAGATTTTTTTTCATTAAGAAAATAAGTATCCTCAAGTAAAAATGTTACCTAAAGAATTCAAAGAAAATGATTGAGGATTCCCTAAATAGCAACTTTTCCAAAAGACACCTTATGTTATAAACATGGACCATGAAAGACATGAATGATTTATAAAAGTTACTTATACAAAAACCTAATCACAAATTTAACTGACAGACTCCATTTTTTGTCTATTCTGTAGCTTTCATTCCAGTATACTCATCTCATCTTTGTCCATGGTTATCAGGGAGTCCATGCAACCCAGGAGTGAAAGTTAAATAGTCTAAACCAATTAGGATGATTCACTTTTGACAGCAATTGCCTGCAGAATGGAAATATTGTACAATGAGAGGTTTTTCTCACAAAAGAAAGTTAATAAAGTCTTCTATGGAAGGAGGGGTATGTATAAATAATTTGTTTCTCTTGAAGATTGACATAAGGATACTTGCTTGTTTCAGTCCTTGACATTGTCATTTGATTGTGATGTAGCATCTGGGTTTTTAAAGGTGGCCAAAGAAAAAACATTGAAGCTGGTAGAGTAGAAAGGAAAGTTTCTGAGGATATGATAAAATCAGTGAATTAGTCAATTTTAGCACAATATACTTGAGAAACTGTCTTAAGAACATAAAAAATTTATATTGCAAAAATTATTTTGGAAGGGACTTTTCTGTTATTGCACTGAAGACATTTAAAAGAACAATGCATATTCTAGAAAAATGTCATTGATCACAAATTTTCAGTTAAATTATTCACATTTTACTTTCTAAAACAGGCATTTCACTTATTCTGACAGTCACTATGAATGATTTTCGGTGTTTCAAAAATAGCACAAAGGATCTAAATGTTGGGCTTAATTTCTCTTATTTCCCTTTACATTTTAATCATCACATTCAGTAGGTTGATTACTTGAGATTTTGTGTGTTTGAACATCTTAAATAAAATTAATATTATGGAGATTATAGCAAAATGATGGCATCTCCTCAATCTTTCAAACATACTGATGCTCTTATTTTGTGCAATATTATTGATTACATGAACTTTAAATTCCAATTAAGAAGGCAAACAAAACTGCTTCTTTAATATCTGAAATATTAAAAGCATGAGTTGACTTTTTTGCATTTATGCATTTTAAGAGTTTTATCATGTGAGGAATTAAGTATAATGCTCTTTCCATGTTTATACTTTTATATTTGTTTCCTAGAAAAAAAAGATATGATGAGAAAATGTGTTTTAAATATCTTTGAAGAAAAGTTAATTTGGGCTGGGTACAGTGGCTCATGCCGGTAAACATAGCACTCTGGGAGGCCAAGGCAGGTGGATTGGTTGTTTCATTTGTTAAATCAATGTACAGAAATCAAATACTGTTTACAAACTTTTCTTAGTCTGCAAAGTATTTTATTTTCTTCATAGCTAAAGCAATTATATCATATAGTTTTGTTTTGGTTTAAGATTATCCATATTGGGTAAATGTTTAAGGATATTATCCATAAGAGGTAAAGTCCCTGTGTTCTTACTAGGAGGATGGGAACAAGGCTTTCATGAATGGTGTAAAGGGGTTAAAATGTTTACAGAAATGTTCCTAGGTGAATCATATTTAATACAAGGTTATCTGATATAAAATCTAATTTTTTGCTTCTCCCGGGAAATAACTTACTCAGTTCATGACAAATTTGAAATGAACCTCTGGTAACTTTTCTACAGGGCAATTATTCATGGGAGGAAATAAGCATGTTTACATCAGTAGACAATAGTTACTGGCGATTTAAAAAAAAGTGAAGAAGGGGCAGTACCTGTGGCTCAAAGGAGTAGGGCACCGGTCCCATATGCCAGAGGTGGCGGGTTCAAACCCAGCCTCGGCCAAAAAAATTGCATTAAAAAAAAAAATTTAAAAAAGTGAAGAAGATTGGGGCGGATCAAAATTAGGCATAGATATAACATAACCACAAGGCACAGAAAAATGTGATGGAGGCATCTTGGTACCTAGATAGTCGCTACCCAATAATGCAGAAATGAATGAATGGTTTCAGAAAGTATTATAAATAAATCATATACCAATGCTACCTTAGCAACATGCCATTTCTAATAAATAATTTCTGAGTTTGGATTGTAATCAGCTGATTTTCCCTCAGAGTATAAGGATGGGGGAAAATCATCTGTATATGTGTGGCTACTGAAAGTAGAAGAAAATAAAGTAGAAGAAATAAAGTCATTAATAAAACCCAATCATCTCAAATATTTTTAACACTCACATACATATAAATGCACTAGACAGAAGGAAACAATACCAAAAAAAATTATTTCACCTCTAAATAAAAACTTAATAGTCAACATTTCAAAATAAAGTATAGGCTAACAGTGGAACTGACCCATCCTTTTTACACTATGACTGAGTTCACTCAACTGCAAGACAAATATTTATATTTATATTACCCAAAGTGAGATTTTGACTTTTTATTCAGATTTAGTAAATGACACAAATAAATGGAAAAATGTTCCATGCTTATAAATTTGTAGAATCAACATCTTCAAAAATGCCCATACTACCCAACATGGTTACCGTTTTAACACAATCCCCATCAAAATACCAATGGGATATTTTCTGTGTCTAGAAAATACAATTCAAAGCATATTTGGAAACCAAAAAGGGCCCAAATAGCCAAAGGAATCTCAAGAAAAAAATTGTAAAGGCATTTTATTCCCTGACTTCAAATTATACAAGGTTAGAGTAACCAAAACAGCATGATACTGGTATAAAAGTATAGCTATAGAACAATGGATCAAAATAGAAAACCCAGAAATAAAACAAAACAAAATGTAATGGGGAAAAAAAACCCTATTGAATAAATAGTGCTGCCAAACTGGATAACCACCTGAAGAAGGTTGAAACAGGACCTCTATCTTTTGTCATATACAAAAATTACTTCAAGATGGATAATAGATATCATAAATATAATTATCTGCTTATATCACAAGCCTTATTAGAATATAATTAATCAGTTGTTTGCATTCCCTAAGTTCAGTGTTTCCCAAACTGCTGTTAAGAGATCTAAATATTTAATAAAAAATTATAGGCACCTGAAAAAACATGCTTATAAAGGCTATCTGCAGTTCTCCACTTACTTTGCATATTGATAAATTTTTAAAAAATTATAAAATAGTAACATCTGTAGAATCATTATTTATGTTGTTATCTTAATTATTTTGCTTTATTAATCTTCTCTGACCAGTCTCTTAAAATTTTCTCTTTGAAAAAAACAGATCTAATAACACAGATCTTCATTTATCCCCACAGTATAATAAATACATTATTGAAATATCTTCTAAATAAAAACATAAATGCATGGAGGGACATTTTGTCTTAAATAACATAGTATGTATATATATATATTATTTATTTCTGGATATAAATTAAATATCTACTATATAGTTTGGATATTGTGAACTACCTATATACGCATATAAAAGAATTTAGTGAATCAATATATGTGGACTGCCATCAATGTATTTACTGAGTATTCGAAAATCTAGCTTAACCATTCTAATTGTCACCATGATAGAAACAAATCACATATTTAGTTAGGTTCTGAAATAACTTTTTATTTTTCTTTTTAAGCAAGTATGGAACAAGGTTTGTTGAGGAAGAGAAAGAAAGCGTTAGAGAGTAAGAAAGCTTATGAAGTAGAACACACGCGCCATAAACCCTGAATGGGCGTCCATTGCCAGGGCAAGTAGGCTAAGAGTCCTGTTTTTTATAATTCCTAATGAAGTCGATAATTCTGTACCAATTGGTCCTGGATGACATAATACCACAATTGGGAAGGAGCACAGAGGAGAGTGTTTATTTTCATTAATATGTATTTTGGCTCATTCATGTATACTGGGTGGCTGAATTATTCCAACTCCAGTCACTCCAGATCATCAGTGAAGTACACTCAAGGAATAGACCTAAGACAACTAGGATTTGTCAAATTCATTCAAAGTGGAGTCTGCTTTTTCACTTTTAGTGTTTTCTAAGAAAGTTTCTCCATTAGTTCTAGCAAGGAAAACTAACGTCATTTAGATTTTTCAAAGTCCTTCAGCAGTGGATGATTAGTTACAGTTAACAATTTGCTCATCTGTTCAAAACTTCTGTTTAATGAGCTATATGCTAAAACACCAAGCAGAAATACTCCTTAATTTTTATAGGGTTAAAAATTTTTGACAAGAAAGCATGCACTTTTAAATAGGCACTTTGTCAGCACGAAACCTGCTTTTATGACTCTGCTGTGACTTCCGCCCATCCTGTCTTGCTATTTTTTTCTGTGTGTCTCATATTGAAATGCAAGTGAGCCTTTGTATTTATTACACATCTGAGGGTTATTACATATCTGAGGGTTAAATTGATGAACTTCCAACTGTTAATAACAAGCATAAATTTGTTAACTCCTTACTGACTTATACATCCCTCTGGGAATAGGTTATTCTCTGGTACTAATGCGATGCTTTTTACTTCAATTATTATAACAGTAGTCTATGCTTTTCATTATAAAATGCAAAAAAAAGAATAATATCATTACACCTTGACAGTCATTTTCCCCATTGCTTTGTAAAATGGAAAGCATTTTAAATGCTGATTGGAATTTTTTAAATAAATTATGATGGTGATTAATATTTTGTGGATTGTTATCTTTTATTTGAAGTACTGAGTTAATATTTGATATTGCTCTTCTGTGAGCAATTTTGAAATGCTATGCAATCTCTTTCAATCTGTCAATTTTAAAATAGTTGTCAACTGTCTACCTGGGTAGAAACACAGGTAGAAGTAAACAGCTAAAATCAGAAATAATTGGCAGTAGCTGCGAGAATAAATAATGTGCACCCCTCTCCTGGGAGTCCCCGAGCTAGACAGTTTTGTAATGCTGCTGTTTTTTACTATTTCGATTATGCTCACTTTTGTCTCGTCAGATGTTAACTATTTATAATGTCAGTTGTCTTCTTTTTAATGACAGAAAAAGTACAAATAGTATCACTGTCTGTCTGTGTTAATTTATCTATCTACACATGGATATATATTTAGAAAGGGCTAAAGTTTTATAGTTGTTCAGAAACTGACCATAGAATAACTCCACTGAAGTTGTATAAAAATTATTTAGCTGGGCAGCACCTGTGGCTCAAGGAGTAGGGCACTGGACCCATATGCCAGAGGTAGCAGGTTCAAACCCAGCCCTGGCAAAAAAAAAAAAAAAAATTAGTTGTTATTAATATTTTTCTTCACAGAGAACAATCCCTTTTTCCTTAAGCAACCGATGATTACAAGCAATCTTTTTTTTAAAGATATTTGAGTATATTTTTCATTTCCCAAGAGAATAATTTGGTACTATTAAGAACATGGATTGGTGGCTGGGTGCAGTGGTTCATGCCTATAATACCAGTACTCTGGGAAGCCGAGGTAGGTGGATTGCTTGAGCTCAGGAGTTTTGGACCAGCCTGAGCAAGAATAAGACCCTATCTCTAAAACTAGCCTGGCATTAAGGTCTCAGCTACTTGGAAGGCTGAGGCAAGAGAATTGCTTGAGCCTAAGATTCTGAGGTTGCTGTGAGCTGTGAAAGCATCGCACTCTACTGAGGGGAACAATTTGAGACTGTCTCAAAAAAAAAAAAATGGATGTGTACCAAATTACACTAGGAGTTAATTGTAGTTCAAGACCAATTAGCGAGATGACCTGAGCCAATATACCAATATATGTAAATTCTTTCAGAACTCAGTCATTCTATTTTTAACTATAGTAATTCAGAATCTTCAGGTACCATAAACATTAATCAGTCTGAAGATTACCAAATTGCAGAGGCCTGCCTGCCTGAGCTACTCCAAAACACGTGAATGTAGGATTGAGCAAATTATGTTTAAATTCCAAGAACCATGTGAATTCAGGTTATATACTTATTATAGGTAGAATCATAAACATATTTATTAAATGACTTGATTAGCTTTAAATTCAGGTAAGCCACATTATAAAATTCTTGTTAGTCTGAATGTGTTAGGAGTTTGCTAGTCTATTTTGTAATGGCATGTATAAAAAAGTTTTTTAAAGTTGTCATTAGGGGTTTTCATATTTAGAAAATATTAATATTTTCCTCCCAAATTTATATAACTATAGCAAATAGGTTTACCTTTTTATGACCTTGAAATAAATGCATTTTTGAAAATGGATCTTTTCAGACTCTTCACAGGGACATTTTTGCATTTGAACATGCTAAAAAAGTTTGACCATTCTAGTTGCTTTTATTCTATATTTGCATAAATCAATGTCAAAAGAATAACCCAACCCGATGGTTTGCTTAATTAGGGCGGTATCAGATTGCCAGTTGTGACATAAACAAATTGATCATCAATTTAACTGGTGGGACAACCCACTCCAAAGATTATTCCTGTGCCTTTATCAAAAGATATTTGCCAATCTTGTTTAATAAAGATATATAATAAAGATATATAATCTACTGTGCCATAAATTTGTGCATGTGAATATTTACGTATATATGAGGGTGCCAAAGAAAGTTATACATATTTTAAGAAGGAAATTATATTAAAATTGTAATACCCAATACATACCAATAACAAAAGATGAATACAAGTCACATTGAGAACTTCTTGTCATTGCAGAAGTCAAATGTGACTTGGGTATTACAAATTTAATACAGCTTTTTTTCTTTCTTAAAATGTCTGTACTTTTTTTTTCATCCTGTGTATGTATGTATTGATATAAAAATTTGTGGCTTGGTTAACATAAAGAGGCCATCATTCTAAGAGGCTCAGTGAGGTGACAAAAATGACAAGACAGTAGACGTTTGGACACTGAGCAATGATCTGCGTGACATCTAGAACCAGGTTTCTCTTCTTTACAACAGCTTTTTAAGTAACTCCCATTGTTCATCTACATAGGAAAGACAGTTGCACATTTTAAAAATGCTATATTTTTATTTTAAAACATGCTAAAATATAGGTTAAAACATATCCTTTAAAATAAATAGTCTGAGTAAATAGTATTTCAAGTTTTAAACACCCAACAGCTTAACCAATATTTATTGGACTTCAATTACTTCTATTAAGACTTAGGAACATCAGCACTGTTCCTAGGTGACAATTTCAATGCATAACAAGCAAACTGTATTCTGATTTCCAGTGTTGCTTGAGCACAATGATTTAAGAATATTATTACTATATAATTAAGGAATCCCCTCTGGCAGTAAATTATTCACAGAAAGGAAGATATCACCCATGTTATCCCTACTTCAAACAGCAAATTTATTTAGGAATGACAGGCATTATGATGCCCTAATGGGGAAGTCTTCTAAAATCATTTAAGAAATGAAATTAATCATAGTAAAAATGAATGTCACACTATAAATCATCTCTTTATGGGTTTATAGTCATGAAAGACAGCAAGGTACATAGATTAAATATGGGGAATTGGACTGAGAATGCTAAGGTGTGAATTCTCTATTGGAATTCGGAATGCCTCAATCATTCAGTTAAATTTCTAGTGCTTCAACCTCACCCTTTATAAAATGGTGATGTTATTAACTAGTGATAGAGGATAAAGGAAATAATAAAAGTGATCAATTGTTGGAAAATGATAGACCATTATACTTCATACACAAATCATGTCCTTATTTTACTTATGACTTTAACATATAACAAGAATATAAAAGGGTTTAGAAATACCTTTAATAAGTATCTATATTTTTGTTTCAATACATTTAGGGAGTACAATGCTTTTTGGCACATGGATAAACTGTGTAGTGCTGACTTCAGAGCTTTTGGTGCACCTGTGGCCAGAATAATTTACATTGTACCCGATAGGCAGATTCTTATTCCACCCCTCCTACTAACCTCTCCCCTATTTAGTTTCCAATGTCCATCACACCACTTTTTTGACTATATATCCCTCATTTTGCTCCCACTTACAAGTGTGAGTATGTGGTGTTGATTTCCCCATTCCTGAGATACTTCACTTAGGGCCATGGTCTCCAGTTCTAATCCAAGTTGCAACAGAAGACATTTTTCGTTTTTTTTTATGGTTGAGTAGCACAGACAAACACATGCAGAACATTTAAGTACATTCCACATCTTTGCAACTATAAATTGTACAGAGATAAACATTTAGCTGCAGGTGTCTTTTTTAATAAAATTATTTCTTTTCCTGTGGGTAGATAATCAGTGGTGGGATAATTAGATCAAAATGGTAGGTCTGTTTTAGTTCTTTGAGAAATTCCATACTGTTTTCTCTACAGGTTGTACCAGTATACGTTCCCATTGGCAATACATGACTGTTCTCTTTTCACAGCATCTATTGTTTTTTGACTTTTTAATAATTACCATCCTGGCAGGGGTAAGGTGGTCTCTCGTTGTGGTTTTAAATTTTGATTTCTCTTAAGATTAGTGATGTTAAGCAGTTTTCCATATGATTTTGGTTATTTGTCTATCTTCTTTTGAAACAAAAAAATCTGTTCATTTTAGGCCAGCTGCAGTGTCTCACACTCTGGGAGGCCAAGGCAGGTGGATTGTTTGAGCTCACAGTGTGAGACCAGCCTGAGCCAGAGCAAGATCTTGTCTCTAAAAATAGTTGGGCATTGTGGTCATTGCCTGTAGTCCCAGCGACTTGGGAGGCCGAGGCCAGGGAATCAAGATTTCAAGAGTTTGAGGTTAAAGGTTTGTGTACATTTTCTCCCTTTCTTTAGGTTGACCATTTATTCTGTTGATTATCTCCTTAGTCCCAGCGACTTGGGAGGCCGAGGCCAGAGAATCAAGATTTCAAGAGTTTGAGGTTTCTGTGAGCTATGATGCCACTGTGCTCTACCAAGGGCGACAGAGTGAGACTCTGTCTTAAAAAAAAAAATCTGTTCATATCTTTTGCCCATAGTTTGATGTGTTCTCTTTTTTATTTGAATTCTGGACTAGACTCTGGATATTTAGTCCTTGATTGGTTGTATGTTTTGTGGCCAAAACAGTACAATACAGTAAAGGTAGCATAGGTCAATGGAACAGAATAGAGAACCCAGAAATAAAGTGATATAGATACAAACAACTTATTTTTAACAAAGCAGTCATAAACACAATGCAGAATGGATGCACTTGTCAATAAACGATACTGAGAAAATTTCAGAAAAATTAAACTGGATCCCTATTTCTCACCATGTATGAAAAATAATTCAAAATGTTTTAAAGACTTAACGATAAGACCTGAAACTTAAACAAAACATAGTAAAAATTCTTCTGGACATTGGGGTAGACAAAAAAAAAATTATTTCTAAGAGTCCCAAAGCAATTATAGCAACAATGAAAATAAATAAATGAGACTTAATTAAACTAAAAAGTTTCTGCACAGCGAAGGAAATAATCAACAGAATAAATGGTCAACCTAAAGAAAGGGAGAAAATGTACACAAACCTTTAACAAGCATCTACAGGCATCCCATTCTGCTTCTTAAAAAATACTCCCCCTGCCACCGTGGAATTCATCTCAGAGGGCTGCCTTTGGAGCCAGCTCTCTTCAGTGCTGGAGTGGAGTGAAATTGCTGTACTTCGGCACTATTCCATTCTCATTTGACCTATGTATCCTGACCGGCTTTGACAGTGGCACCCAGACACCTCCTGCAGCTTTGCTTTCTGTCAGGGCCAGTAGCAGCCAATCTGTGATGCTGCTAGTTTGTTTCTAATTTATACGTGCTTCCTAAAATAGTCTGCAGGCTTCTAATTGGGTGTTTGTGTATCTAGTTGTAGCTAATCAAAATTTCACAAATGTACGGAATCTCAACTTAATGGCAATGGTAGTGATAAGTGTGTGGGAGCTGCTGTGGTGTTAGGGGACAGGCAGCTCCATTTTCCCAAAGATTCCCCCAGTCATTTGAAACTGTTCAGCTGCCTGGGGCTCTGGTACTTAGGTACTGAAAATGTACATCCTGTCTTTTTGTCAAATTCATTTGCATCATTCTTCCCCTGCTTTCTTGGAGATTCTGATAATGTGATTCATTTTTGCCACTAATAGTCCAGTAGCAAATGCTGACCTTCCAATCCAGAAACAAGAACTACTCTGAGATGAGATTCATTTCAGAGGACAGTACTTGCCAGGAGTTCGATGCTAATTTCGTACAAAAAGACTTTGGCTACCGGTTTGTTTTGTGAGTGTGTGGGTGTATGTGTGCTTTGGTTGTTGGCCATGGAATAAAAGTTTCATTATATTTATGTGTATTCTAAATTACTTCTGTATCCTTTCAAGCATTCTATGTACAATCAAGATACCCAAGGGGAGATACTTGAAGTACTGTGTTTATCCAAAATACCTGTAATTTAAATTCATGTCACTAAAATGGGTGATCTATTTTTACTTACCAGTGCATTGTTTTGCACAATCAATGCAGAAAAATTAGAATGTTTAACTGAAGAAAAAACATAAACCAAATACATACATTAACTATAAAGCTTTGAAGTATACTTTTCTGAGACATCCCTTTTGCATGTATATATATATTTTTTATAATAATAATTGAATGTAAATAGTATCCAAAGTTTTGAAACTTATATTGTAACTATATATATGTGTGTCTGTGTGTGTGTGTATTTAAAATATTAACCTATTGAGTAAAAAATGTCAATTTGAAAGAGGTAATCAATTTCAGTGCTTGGATATGTCATAATAGTTTAGCCAATCTTTTAATGTGGGCCTAGTTATACTATATTTTACTTTATAAGATCTATTTTTTCCTATAAATTACTACATATAAATTTTAAGTCAGGAAAACATCGAAAAATGGAGGTAAGCCCCAAAATACAATAGAGTCCTTGAGCAGTGGACCCTATTCCCTTTAATTACATGAAATATATAACTGTCTGCCCATAAATTAATTTATTCCTAAGAATTCCATATATCATCAGATTTCTAAATATTTTTAAAATAAATCATGTGGCGTTGTATTTCTAGAGTGGACATTGAATTGATATAACAATTTTATGAGCATTCCTGGGAGTGAATAAAGGCATAAGGCTTTTGATGACTAGAATAGGTTTTTGTTTATTTGTTTACAAATAGTGTCGTGGTAATAAAAAGTCATGTCGCTCATTCATTTCTCCAACTGGCATAAACGAAGACTTGTTTGGTATCCCACCTTGGCGATGCCTAACGTGACTTCTGTGCTTTGCAGGACTTAGTTTGAGAATGTCCATTATGTTAACTTATTGTAATCATAGTATAACTTAATATAAGTCTAGTATTTTGATTCTGATCCTTAGTAGATTCTGTTACTGGTTCTTCTACACTAGACAGACTAACTGAACAGTTTTTAAATGAATATCGATGCCAGTTCCAGTGGCACTCAGTGTAGTATCTGGAATGTGAGAGGGTGTCACATTGTTCCGCACAGATCCCTTAACTATTTCACAGAGAGTGTCACCTCCAGTATTTCTGGTAATCTTGAACAGGGAAGCAGATGGCAAACTGGCTCTCTTATGTGACAAACTAACCATTAATGGTATCCAGAACTTGATTTTATTTCCTAACACTCAGTGAAGAAGTCTGTGGGTAAAATTTATAACACCATCTTCTATCTCCTATTTTTGCTGTCATTGGTATTCTTTACAGGGCTCATAAACTCAGCAAGTCAGCAGGCTAATCCTGGTAGATTTCAACTTTTCATTTTTCTGTAGTCCTTTTGCTACCAGAAAACAACTTCCATGTTGTACTTTTTTTAAAATTTTCACTTTTTTTTTTTTTTACAATTCTTATCAACACGTTACCTCCTATCACCAGACAATGAATAGGAAGATAAAAAGGGTAGTAATATGAAAGGAAAAGAGGAAAAGCAACTGCTCACACAAACCACTGAGTACAAAAGGGCAGGGTAGAAGAATGGATTCAGTTTTATTGCCAACAGATACAAGTATAAAGAAGAGCTGGACCAAGGAGAGGGGAAAAAAAGTAAAATTAGTTTGACTTTTAAAATGTTATTAATTGTTGAGTTGGAAAATAAATAATGACATCAAAATTTAAATTTGATATGACAGATGTATTCTTTTTCATCAGAGGATTAAATGTCTTATTTTCCAAAGTGAGATGTTCAGTGACTTTTTTTTTTTTTCAATCAGTAGCACATTGAAATTGGACACTGGGCATTTCAATGTGTAGGACCTTGACACTGGTGGTAAGGAACAGTGCCCCTTGTCAAAATAATGTACAGCCTTTCATAATTTACGAACATTAACTCAACAAGAAAACTATTCTTATGCTGTTGGGGCATAAATGACACATGGGTTTCTGTATAGGAAATATTACAAGTAATATTTTATATGCATATTTTAAGTCACTAATAAAATACTGGTTTTCATAATGCTACAACTATGACTTTTGTAATGAATGTAAATTGTTAAGACATGAATATGTAACCTTGAATACTTGAACTTTAGAAATTATGATGACAAATTATTATATCATTAATTAATTTCAAAATAGTAATTGATATGTCATTTGAAACACTGTAGTTTTTGACCCAAGTCTCATCATCCTTAAATAAGGATCAATAGGTCTGAGGCAATGTAATAAAAACCAATTTAGTTTTTTTCTTGCTTGCTATTTGAGTCGACACTGCATGCTTGGCTGGTCCTAGTGAGTCACTGTCTTGACAGGCCCATCATCTTTGGTTAAGTTGTCCTTGTCTATCACTGCTCAAAGCATGACTTCTTCCCAGACACATTGCCCCTTTTTCTTTGCTACCACTGTCTGTCAATCCAAACTACCTAAAAACCTGCCTGTACTTATTTCAATGTTTTTTTTTTTTTTTCACTCAATTTAAACTCAATATAATTTTGGGAAGATCTTATGCATGTATTACAGGATACTTGGTATACATCTGTGCAGTTTTACTCCCACTGATGTTTTAGAGCTCTAATGTGTCATTGTATTAGTAGATAACGATGCAAGAGTCTAAAGATATTACTCCATAACACTGGGCTCTTTCCTTGAACCCCATAAGCTTGAACTTTGTATTTAAAACTTGTTTGACATATAATTTAAAGTTTCTTTTTTAAAAAATTAATTATATTGAATCATTAGTTTATTCTCCTGGGTTTTCATTGTTTAAAACATTTTGGATACATGAATTAATTTTGTATAGTTTGAGGCAAAGTTATCAATGTTCCCATTACCCAGACAGTGTGCAGGGTACTTATTAAGTGTGAATTTACCTGTGCCCTCCTCCTTTCTCCCTCTCACCTGGTTGATCCATTGCATTTTCCCTCCACATGTGTACATGACTGTGAATTGATCAGTTCCCATTTAACAGTGAGTGCTTGTGGTGTTTGTTTTTTTCTTCTTGTGAAACTTCATTTGGGAGAATGGTCTCCAGGTCCACCCAGGTTGTTACAAAAAGGTATTAGTTTAACATTTTCTTTTCATGGCTGTGTAGTTCTCCACAGTGTACATATACTGTATTTTATCCTCTTATGAATTGATGGGCATTTGAATTGATTCCACTTCTTTGTGATTGGGAATTTTGCTGCAATAAACATACAAGTCCAAGTGTCTTCTTGATAAAATGACTTCTTTTCCCTTTCAGTAGACACAGTATAGTGGGACTGATGATCAAATTGTAGGTCTCTTTAAGTTCTTTGCGGAATCACCTTCTTATTTTCCACAGGGATTGTACTAGTTTTCAACCACCAGCAGCGTATAAGGATTCCTTTCTCTCCACATCCAACCAGCACCTGTTGTTTGGGGAATTTTTTTTTATTAATGGATAGTGATTTATTGCTCATAGCAGCCTTACAGCACATTTTAAATATAGAAATATACACACAAATGAAAACATTGTTTACAAAAATCTACAAAGTAGATAGACACACAGAAATCTATGCCTAACTCCATAATCTTCCCCCCAAAGCTCATGGCTTGTTTGTTTATGCCTTTTAGTTAGTTTATCTTTTTACTCTCATGGTGTGAAATTACTGGGTAAACTGGCTTAAATGGTACCCAACTGGTTTGCATTCATCTACAAAAGAGTGCCGGCTACACTAGTCTATTCTACATAACTTAATTCTAGGCATCTAATATCTTCATCCACGATTGAGATGATGGATTGTTAATATGCCCCTTTCTTTTTCTGAGGACAAGTTGGATAGGGAAAATTTTCATAAAAGCTACTCTCACTGGTGTTAGGTGATATGTCTTTTTGGTTTTGATTTGCCATTCACTGATGGTTAGAGATGTTGAACATTTTTTCATATGTTTGTTGGCCATTAGTTTATCTTCTTTTAGTAAGCTTCTATTAAAGTCTTTGGCCCACTGTAATGGATTTGTTTATTTCTTGCTGATTTGAGTGAGGTCTTGTGCACTTAGGGTATTTGCTCTGTATCAGATGTATAGCATGCAGATATTTTCTCCCATTATGTAGGTTGTCTGTTTTCTCAGTTGATAGTTTCCCTGCAGAAGCTTTTTAAAACTAATCAAGTCCCATTTATTTATTAATTTTTGTGGTTTTTATGATTGCCTTTGGGGTGTTCTTCATACATTCTTTGCCTGGGCCAATAGCTCAAGGAATTTCTCCAACACTTGCTTCTAGAATTCTTATTGTTTCATGCCTCAGGTTCAAGTCTGTTATCCATCTTGAATTAATTTTTGTGAGTGGTAGCAGGTGTGGATTTTGTTTCAGTCTTCTACATGTGGCTATCCAAATTTCCCAACACCACTTACTGAACAGAGATTCTTCCTCGGCATATATTTTGTCAAAGATCAGATATCAATAAGAGGATGTTTTTAAAGCTTCTTTCAAGACTATACTTATCAGTTATCTATAACACATGCTATATTTGTGAAAACTCAATGCCTATCTGCTAAATTCCATCTCCTTTGTGAAATCCCAGTCTCTTTTGTCCTTGCCTCCAAATGTAACCTAAATCAACCGAAGGTGCTTATTCAACAAAAATAAATTAGATTTAAATTAGATTAAACTCAACCCACAACAAGTCTGAATATCTTTACTGAAAGCCTACCCACTGTCCATCTGTCTGCATTTTGACTTTCAAATTGCAACTCTGAAAGATTGTCAATAATTATATCCACAAAGGGAGGTAATATTTACCAAGCAATATTTTTAGATACAAATTAATATTATTTTTCCAACTTTTCTTAGTAAATAAGATCACATTATGTAATATTCTGTTATACATTGAACAAAGTTATTTGTGTATATTGACTTTTAAATGTACCATGGGACTATCTCATAATTCCAAATTAATAAAATCATAAAGAAGAAAAGGCAAACACTTTCTACTTTGCTCATTTTCTCCTCATGTTGTTTTCTTCCTGTTTCATTTGGCAATCTATTCTGATTATGAAGTTCTAGTCTGTCATCAATAAAAATAATGAATATACATACACACAATAAGGTCAGACTTAAAATCTTGTACCCTCTACAATCTTGAAGAATAATATTTTTAATAAGCATTTTAATTATTTATGGTTTACATGATTCATTGAATAAAAAGTTAGCCATTGGCTCAATTAAATGGCTAGAGTCAGAGTTTCTATTTTCTATACATTATTTACCTGATAAACTGATGAATTTAAACTGAGTTAACTTATGTAAATAGCTCAATTAATTTAAACAAATCAATTGAGAACTTGTAATAGGTAAGTAGTTATATATGATGAGTATACTTACATGATACCAAAAATAATAGGCCCACCTTTGCTCTCAAGAAATTTGTAGACTCAAACCGTATGCACACTCATTCATCCATTTATTTAACATTTTATTTAGGTACTAGTTCACAAAGTTTTAAGGATTAGCCAGATTAAATATAAGATGATGCAGAGACTCAAAATATCACATGCAAATGAAAATACAAAGGGAAGCAAGAAACAAATTTAGGGATGAACACTCAGTCTTACAATTGGTTGAAAGTGAGAGATAAAGAGTGAAGGGTGGTTCGTGAATACCTTACCCGCTGGGCTAAGAAATTATATTTATATCATTATGAATAAGGAGGGAGAGACTATGTGTAAGAATCATAGGCACTGGGTAAAACAAATTAAAAATTTGAAACTAAAGGAATAATCCTTGTAAAATCAGGATTAGAGATGTGAATAAGACATATATGAATAAAGAAAAATAGACCACAATCTCAGGTTGATATAAATCCAGGTATACTAACTTTTCCATTATCACCAAGAGATTATCATTCTTTGAACTGGGAAGTGCCTCTGCCCAATGGTTCCGTTCAAAGGAAGGACACTGCCTCATTTCATTTACACTGCTATGACAGAATACCAGGGACAAGATTGCTGATAAACAACAGAAATTCGTCTTTCACAGAGCTCGAAACTGAGAAGTCCAAATCATGGCACTGGCAGATTTGATGGGCTGGGGGTCCCCTTTCTTGTACGCGACATGTTCCAATTCCCCCACACAGGATGCCCTCACACAGTGGAAGGAATAATGAACCTCTCTGGGCTATCCTCACAGGGCATGTATCCCATTCACAGGTCCACCCTCATGACCATATCACTTCCCAATGTCACCCAGTACCGTTACCTTGGGGGATGGGATTTTATCATATGACTTTGGAGGGATGCAAGCATTCAGGCCACAGCACTATCATTTAGTAAGTGCATTTAGTGAGTGCTTGTTGTGTGCCAGGCGCCATCCTAACTTCACTCCGTATTTTGCTATTACGGGAATGTAAGGACCAGGCCATAGTCTGGTTACTGCTGAATTTTGTCACAAACGAGCGCCGAGCATTATAGATATCCAATTAATGAATGTTAAATATGAAGTATTTAGTCCATTAAAATACCTACTACACTGTTGCCATTAGTACCAGTTTACAGATGACAAAAATGAAGCTGATCACTCAAGGAAGTAGAGCTAGAATAATGATTTGATTCAAATATACTTGCTTTTTCAAGTACAAAATGTCTCCATATGCACACAAACACACATGTGTACATATACATGTACATAGATATATACACACATACATACATACAATTTGTATATGTACTAGTTATGTCCAGAAAGTATCCAAGCTGTACATGACACTGTTTTTCATATCACCTGACTGGGTGCTTTCCGGATAGCCCCTGTGTATGTGTGTATTTGTGTGTGTGTGTTTGTGTGCACCAGCAATTATTTAATTTTTCCACACTGTTCTCAGTACTACAAAAGTACATTTCTGAGTGGAAGTTTTAAATAGTGAGAAGAACTTAAATGAAAACTAAAGCTCTTTTTACTCTAATCTAATTAGTGTTCACCTCCTTGGTTCAGTAATCTAAACAACTTCCTGCATCCAAAATAAATGAAGCCTAGGATTCACAATTTCAGAAAACCCACAATCACCTTCGTGCCATTATGGAAGGTCCATAGTGGGCGTTATTTTATTCCTTCTGCTTCAGAAGCTTTCAGACTTAAAGCGGTAATAGTTATGTCAGCCAAACGTCAGGAACCATACTGGGGGCATCCAGGTGAGACTGTGCAGAGCGTTGCTCCATTAGGCCGTGGTCGTTTCTGTAGCCTGTAGTCTTAGGACCAGACCAGAGTACATGTGATAAACGACCTTCTCCAGCATAACAACTTTCAGATTGTACCCTTCACAATACATAAGCTTCAGCTGTGGTTGTGAGAAAGTGAGACATCCTAGTAGGAAAAAAAAAAAAAAAAAAGAGAGCAGAGGAAAAGACGCCTAACCGCTGAGACTCTTGCTAATATCATCAGCAACTGAGGCCAAGTCCACGGTCTCCACCTCAGGAGCACTGACTGCAAAAATGTTGCAATCCACATGGGGCAGACAATTCCAATTCAGAGTACAGCACAGTGGGTGTTTCAATGCTTTTATGATTTAATATTAGTAATACTACTAGTACTATAGCTCATACTAATAAATAGCGAATCTAGTGGCCATACTACCAAAAGCTACAAATAATAATAATAATCACCATCAAATAACTTGTGGGGCAAAGATAAACAATAACAGCAATACAAACTTATGAAGTACTGAACATGGTTCTTGTAGCCACAGTTGCCTTCTATCTTAGAAATATGCCCAAGAAGGATATGAAACTCACTTTATACATGAAGCAATTCCGTCTGAAAATAGTTTCGGATATTATTCAAGCAAGGTACCTAGTAAATGGAGCTGGGAAACTCAAGGGCAGCTCTCTCCACTTCAGTACTTTAATTTTTTTTATTCTTTTCCAGTAACCTATAGGTGATTTGAAGTATACATACCCAATTTCGTAGTAACATTTCAAAGCATCATTAAGATATAAAACTTGCCAGCTTTAAGGATTTTGACTTTTCTCCTGACCTTTTCTAGCAGATTGTACTATACATAAATAGATTTCTTTAAAAATATCACATCGTGTGCAATCAACCTCTGAACAACTTTCAACTATCGAGCAACGTCAATGAACTCACTCTGTAGTGAGTCCCACGTTTCGTGTTCAATTTCCATGAGGTGCACCAACTCTAAGATTCAAATTTCCTGTGCAATATATTTCCAATAAATTTTGAAATATTATTTGTATATTACTAAAATCTGAATTCCATTATATAGTCCTGTGAGTGCATCCATAAATTTTGTGTGGAAAGTGGTATATTTATAAGGTTTTTAACGGTGATTTAGTTTATATTTTTCTCTCACTATATGTGGAGCCAATGATAGGACCTGTTTGTTTAAAATTTAGAAAACAATCAATCAAGTAGGGAAATCTAGTTGATAGTAATCTGAGGAGAAATGTTCCTAGGAATTATGTGAAGGATTATATGAAGAAATTGTGGGTTATGATTTATGCAATTAATGCTAAAGATGTGAATGATATGCTTTAAAAAGTGGAATAAAGGGGATTTTGTGAACTAAAGACAGTTAAAATTGATGTTCACAAAAAGCAAATTTCTAGAATGGCACTTTTTAAAGTATGTATTAGAATTTAAGACATAATGCAGCAGTCACTGAAGTCAGCCTTGATCTTAGGAGAACATCACTGCAACTAATTCCACTGTCCTTTTTGATACAATTAGTAGCATAGACAACCTTGATTGTCTTTACTATGGTTATATGTAGTGTATCTTGATCTTAGTAACCCTTTTATGAAATGTTTTTTAACAGTCTCTTCTGAAAAATGTGAACTTATGACAATAAAATTAGGTTATTTTGATTGGTTGAGCAAGCATTGAACTACAACTAGTTCTAGAACTAGTTATTGAAACTACAGACATCAATCTGAGGTTAATAAAATACATTTAACATATTCATATTTTAAGTGTTAAATAATACATTTAGCATTTACATTGGCAGTTAGCATTTACAAGTTAAAGACTCTATGGCCAAAACAAATCTGGGTTTTTGGATTTTAGAATTGTGATTCACAAGATTTCTCCCTTTTGAAATGATGTAAACACTTCAACAAGGTATACATTTCAAAGGGGAAAAAGAGAACTTTCCAATTTTAGACTTCTAAAGGACAAACTTGACAATTACAGGACAGGGAAAAGACTGTTTTAATATTGTTTCATCTGAAAAAGTACTGCAGGTAGCCAGCTATAATTCACACTGCATTCTCAGCGTGAGCCCTCAGCATGGTATGGATGTCTGCGCGGGAGGGCACACATACCCACACACACAAACTAAAGTCATGTGAGCTGCATTAATGAAAGAATAATTATCAGCATAGAAATGGCATGGGTATTTTTGCTGTGTTCTTATCACTGAGTGCTTTATTTAATTTAAGAATATCATGTTTTCTTTTGAAATTAGAGTTTCAAAACCAAAATTAGTTAGGACATTGGCAATTTTGAAATGTATCCCAATTAGAGAAATGGCTCATCTCGGGAAAGATCATTTTAAAAGGGTTTGGTAACTTATCTAAGTAATTCTCTGAATACCCTAGTGAGGAAAAAACAAAAATAACTTTAAATTTTGTGGACACACACACACACTCCCCCACGCAGACACCCTTTCTGTTCAAAGATGCAGTAACACATTATCCCGTGAACTAGTTGTCACTGGAAATATCCATATAAGCCAGTATCTTGTTTTTTGTGTTTTTTTCCTAAATGGAGAGTTTAGAGTTAGGCTTTGCTTGTGCCACGTATGTAGTAAACAGCAGATCCGTAACGAATGATCTGTGTAATGATCCTTGATAGTGCAAGCCACCATCCCTGCTTGTCAGCTGTAGGTGGTTATTTCCATAGACTAAATGTGAGGCCTATGCGTTAACTTAAAATCCTATAATGAACTGAAATAGTTTTTAATTTTGTTATAGGTTAAGTTGCAAAAATAATTTCATTATTGATTTTCAAATTAATCAGCACATTAATATTATTATTACTTCATTATTGCTGCACACATAAGCCCTAAGATACAAATATTCAACTTAGAGTTAGAAAACAAAAACAATCATCAGTTATTTATCTTTTTTCTTAAGTGTTTGAAATATGATCATCACGTAGGGTCTGACAGTGACTGTTAAAAATAGTGCAAAAGAGAAACAATTTAAGATTCAAAAAAATTGAAAATATATATGGTAACTGTAAACACGAGTCAGCTGTCTTTAACATCAAGGAACTGAGGCCCAATATTTGCCTATGACAAACAAATTAGTTTTAGATGATTTCCTCTGGATATTTTTCCCTATCATAATACAGCATAACTTTATTGCTTCTAAGCAGAAAACCATAATCTTTTTTTTCTGCCCTTCTGGGTGTTTCTCAGGTGATTTCTTATAATTGGCCTATCCAAAAGCAACATTGCTTTGAACACTTAGTCAGTATGAACAGTTTCAACTTGTTAGCATCTTAAATAAAACACAGTGTAATAAGAAGGAAATTAATCTACAACATATGCCATACTAAATCGAGCAATTAACACCACATTTTTGTGTTAAGAGAGACTTTGCTGTTGCTGAATATTTTTTGAAAAACCAGAAGTTGTTGATAACTATGTCCATGATGTGATTAAAAAAGATGTGAGACTCATATGCATTAACTTCTCAAATGACTGTGGAAGTCTTTACCAAGATGGAAGATGAAGTTTCTTTTCTCCTTTCAACACCTTTCCGATTGGCCGTTCTCTGTGTGTGCCTGTTTGCTCTTTTAAACCATTTTCTGAGACTTATTTTTTTATTTTATTTAAACTTAAAAAAAATGAATTAGAGGAGGATTGCAAGTATATGGAAACCCCGCCTGTTAGCCCATGTCTTACCTCGAAATTACCAGGAGATGTGGACAAATGCTGAATCTCAGAAACAGAAAGGCTGTTTACAGAAGTCTCAATAAGACTAAATGGTAGTACATTTTGCTGAAGGCTGTGGAATTTGTTCAAGTGTTTATGTTTCTACAAGATATAAGATAAATAATTTATAAATTCATAGTATTCTTCAAATCTCTGAGACATATTCCGAGGTTTTTGAGAGTTACATAGCAGTTCTGATAACAAGGTGCGATAATGTCGAGAACACTCTCCTTATCCCTGTGTTCTAAGGACCAAATGTTGTTGGGCTCTCAAATTCATATTCTGAAACCCTCATCCCTAGTGTGAGGGTTTTGGATGTGGGGGAAATGAGGGAGATAATAAGGGTTTGGGATGATGCCACTTTGAAAAAGAGGAGGAAGCATGAAACCTCTCTCTCTTAAAGTGAGTCTCAAAACAAGGCCATGTAAGGGACGTGCAGAGGAAGAGTGGCCTCATCAGGACTGGTACCATGAAATTAAGCCATTTTGAATTGATCTTGGACTTGCACCCTCAAGAAACAGTGTTCACTGTTTAAAGGACCCAGCAATAGTATTTCAATAGTATTTCACTAAGACATGTTTCCTCAAATCCTGCTCTTTGTCTTTTCCTCCAAAGATTAAAATGTTCTAGGAATCAAAAAATTAGGTTTCATCATTTTGCATAGAGATTGCCCAACAGTGAAAATATTTGGTCAAATAATTTGTTATATAATGAAAGGGAAAATCTGCATGACTGAAATGACTCCTCTCTGCCATGACCTTCTTGAAGTTACTCAGGAACATAGTAATTCTACTCAGTAAATTCTCCTTCATCTCAGTTCAGCCTGATGGAGCCACAAGTGAGCTGCGTAAGTGAGAAATGTTAACATAACCAACCGGCCTCCCCTTGGAAAAGTTGATTATGGCTTTTTATTTTGGCCTCATAATCAAAACCATGTTTTTTTTTCTTATCTTTTTTTTCACATCTGAATATGTCAGAATAACTCTTTCTACCAGAAGTCCAAATGGCACTCCTCATATTCTACTTCAGCGGTTCTAAAAGATGCCTGCTTACCTTTCAGTAAATAGTCAAATCCAGCATAGCCTGCATTTCAAATCTGACCATTCTGTATATGGAGAGATTATCTTTTTTTTTTTTTCATGGACAGAGAGACACTGTATTTTTTGATTATTATGAAATTAAGCAGTTCTTAAGATGGAATTGGTTACATTAGCTAACTCTTCCAAAGTATACAAACTGTAGTCAGAGTATTTGCATAGATAAATGGAATGCTTTCAGACCTGTAACTAGATGACATACTGCATGGAAAACTAGAAATCAAAGTTAAAATTAAATAAAATGCCTCATTTATATCACAAATATAAGGACATCAAAGACTTGACTTTTAAGATGATAGAGGATCTTGAATATGTCTTCTTTTTTTTTTCCAAAGGCTAGGTGGTTTTCTTCAATATCCCAAGTCATTCTGAAGAACAAATGAAACATAGAAACTTAGATTTCAGGAAACTGAGAGGGAATTGCTCTCTAAGATATTTACCATTACTATCCATGAGAAGAAAAATATTTTTTAAAATTTCACAAGGCTAAGACAAAAAAAAAGAACTATTATTTATAGAATATTTTACTCAACTTCTCAATAGAGCTTGTAAAGGTAGAAATTCAGTGGCTATTAGTATGGCAATTAATGAGTAATTCCAAATAAAGGTACGTCAGTGGCTATTTTCTAGTTGTGAAAATCTCTGTAGTTTGGAAAATGATATTTAATATCATTTTATAAAATATGATTAAAGGTACAATCACATAAGTCTAAAGACCTACGTTTGATAACTTAAAAAAGGCTGAAGGAGGCCAGGGTCTGATCTGGGAGAGACACCTCCTCAACTTTGACGACAGTCATAGGCAACAGTGAAAAATAATCATGAGGCAAAATCAATAGAAAAACTCTGACAATATGAATAATCAGAGTAGATTGACACCCCCAAGGAATGATAAGGTAGATACAGCACAAGATCCCTTGCATAAGCAAATGGCTGAGATGTCAGAAATCGAATTCAGAGTCTGGATAGCAAATAAAATCAGTGGAATGGAGGAAAAGATGGAATTATAATTTCAAGCAGCAATCCAAAAGATGTCTCAGGAATTCAAGAAATTCAAAGACAAGACGAAAGATTTCAACACATTGAAACAAGAAGTTGCAGCCCTCAAAGATCTGAGAAATACAGTAGAATCCCTCAGCAACAGAATGGAGCAAGCAGAAGAAAGGATTTCTGACATGGAAGACAAAGCTTTCAAACGCTCACAAACTTCCAAAGAGGTAGAGAAATGGAAGGCAAAAACCGATCATTCTCTCAGACAGCTCTGGGATAACTCAAAGAAAACCAATATTCGCCTTATATGGGTACCTGAAAAGGATGAAGTGGCATCACAAGGCACAGAGTCTCTTCTTTATGAGATTATGAAAGAGAACTTTCCAGACATGCCAAGAGATTCTGAAATTAAGATAGCAGACAGTTTCAGAACCCCAGCATGACCCAACCCAAATAAGACATCCTCCAGGCACATCATAATTAAGTTCACGAAAGTTAATATGAAGGAGAAAATTCTGAAAACAGCCAGATGGGGAGGAGCCAAGATGGTGATCTGTAGCCAGCTTTCCACAGAGGTTCCCATCCAGAAGGAGAGTTAAAGGACAGAAACTCAGCAAGAAAGC
>CAUYON010038354.1:0-11676 GCA_963573935.1 Arctocebus calabarensis
GCCTGTAGTCCCAGCTACTCGGGAGGCTGAGGCAAGAGAATCGCTTAAGCCCAAGAGCTGGAGGTTGCTGTGAGCAGTGTGACGCCACGGCACTCTACCCAGGGCGATAAAGTGAGACTCTGTCTCTACAAAAAAAATAAATAAATAATAATACCTATAAAAGTGCTTTGTGATCACATAGGTACCCATCACTGTCAAACAGTAGCATAACTGCCAAAGCACAGGGGGCCCCTCTGTCACCATGGAGTTGAGCCTGGAGCATGCTTATGTACGTAACCTGTGAAGTCTCACCAGCAAGACGATAGGCTAGGTTTCCGTCTTCAGCCCAGTGACCAACACCAGCACATCAGTTCCCTGCTCTAACCAATCAGAACTGTGCTAAGTAAGGGCACACCAAGGCTCAAACCAAGATGCACATTCCAGGGCAACTACTGAACACAAAGCACTCACGGCCAGTTCTGTTCTTAGACTGCGTGGCACTAGGCAAAAGATAATCTGCAGTGAGAAAGGCTGGGTTCACATCGCACTTCCAGACTTGCACAAATTCTTCACCTTTAGAGATGAATTGATTGATGAAGCACGATGAATCTGGGCTTTGGATCACATGCACTTTGAATACCAGTTCTGTACTTCCTGGCTTGTGTCAAGCAAGCCAATCTACCTTTCTGAAAAGGGTTCCCTCATCAGTAAAACCAGATTCAACTTTGGAAAATAATACGAGAATGCTTCAGAAACTCTATGTAGGGTTTTCAACTTTTTTAACTTTGAAGAAATTTACCATTTTGCATGTTTATGCCTTATCTTCCCAACCTGAGTTTTGAAAGAGCAAGATCTAATTTGATTTCTGTTTAATTTCTCCCCTCTTCTTTTTCTCACTCAGTGGTTTAGAATTCCTGAGCTAACATCTCTTGTCCTTATTGGTTCTTCTCTCTATTAAACTCTGTCCCATGGTGGTCCCCTCACACAGAGATCTCCTTAAATAAATCAGAAAGAGCATTATTTTTAATTTCTCAAGAGAAACTTACAAAGAATTTCCTATGAAGATCAGTAATTGACATCCACTCAGGCACATGTTTTTCAGATATCCCTGACTGGACATGAAAATTAACCCAAGCAATGAGAACAAGACCTTCAAATCTGTCGGGCAGGCTAGTTGACATCATAGGGGCAGAGCCCTGAAGGACCAAAATGGCTTTATAGACAAGTGTGAAGCACAGAAAGCCTTCAGAGAGGAAATCAAGAATGTGCTAATCTGGAGTACAGGGCTAAGTAAAGAACAGTAGGGGAGGTGGCCTGTGCTCCAAGCCAGAGAAGAGATGGGAGAAAAGGCAGGATTCCTAGGGCACTGCCAGGGGCCACCAGCAAAGTGAGGCAACAAATCCAACCAGCAGCCAAAGCTGCTGCCGCTCTGGCCTACATGAGGGCAGTGGAGGCCAACAAGCCCAGGCCCATAGCTCTGGGGCCAGAGACTGGAAGATGGAAGAGCCTGCCCACTAAAGAGCCACAGGCCTCCCTGTCAAGGAATTCCTAGGAGGATTGTGAAATATTTTAAGCTCATGCTAAGCCTGGAACCAATTTGTGACTCGCCTTAGCCCTATGTAGTTTGTGCCTGAAATTCTCTTGCACTATAAAAAAGGCTAATTGTTGCACGTGTTAGACTACCATGCAACAGGCAAGGACCCTGCCAATAGTGGCAGAAGCTGGACGCCAGGTCACAGAGTCCAATGCCTGGAGAAGAACAGGGATCCACACCTCTATTTCTGCCAGAACCTAGAGGTAAGAGGGACGAGACCCAATTCAGGTTGTGCGTAGTCCCCCTCCCCTCCCCTCTGTGAGCGATCTTCCATCATACACCACATGAAAAGATTTGCAAGTAGTCAGCATTCTAAGCTGAGCCCAGCAGAGAAAGAGAAAGAAGCAGAGAGCCCAGGGCCTGAGGTGCTGCTCACCAGCAAGGCCATTAAGAGGAAGAGACTGGGAAAGAGAAACCCTACACCTAAGGATTCCTCTTCCCAAGCTCTAATACTTTCTAGGTGCGAGAATGTGGGCAAGTTTTTAAACCCCTTGTGCCTCAGTTTCCTTATCTGTCAAATAGGATAACAAAAGCTCTCACTTCAGGGGTTACCATATTAAATGAGTTAACATGTACATTGTTAGTAAATTACTAGGAATAGAGCTTGGCATACTATTAATATTCTGCTCCCCACTCCCCATGTGCTAGAGTCTCACTAGAATGGGCAGCTGGGATCACACCACACCCATTTCGCTTAAAGTGTTATTAATAGCTCCAGGCATCGTGCAGAGGGGGGACCCCAGGACACCAGGAGGGAAGCCAGCTTTGGCCTCCCAGCTCTGTGCTTCTCCACCACACACCACCTAAACTGGACAACTGGCATCGGCGCTGCACATGTAACAAGAGAAGGAAGATATCCCTTCCCAAGACAAATTCTCATTCCGTGCCAGGAGTGATGCAGAAGTCTGATTCAAGCGCTGAGTGTGTTGTCAGTGTGTGGTGCGTGTTGTCAGACGAGACCTCCTCTGCACTCCGGGAGGCAGGTGGGGGCCGGGGGAAGGCGCTGTGTGTCGTGCACCAACCCACCGTGTCTATGGGCCAGGGCCGCCCACTCCTCTCCCTGCACCACAGATGCCTCTTCTGTACCACACAGAGGAAAGCTAGCCTGGGTGCTGTGTGGGGTGAATGGGAAACAGGAGGACCAAGAGGGTGACTGCTGCAGGTGAGTCCCAGCAACCTCCTTAGCACAATGCTCAGCAAGCAGGGGAGCTGGGGGGGCAGGGGGCAGGGGCGCTGGGAGTGCTGCTAACACTTGAATATGAGTTTGAACAGCACGGAGCCACTTAAACACAGATTTTCTTCTACCTCTGTCGCCCCTGAGACTGCAAGACCAACCCCTCCTCTTTCTCCTCAGTCTACTCAACAGGATGTTCTTAATAATATTTTCTTTTCCCCAGAGTACTCTATTGTAAGAATACAGTATATAATACATATAACATACAAATTATGTGTTAACTGATTGTATGATTGATAAGGTTTCCAGTCAACAGTAGGCTATGAGTAAATTGTAGGGAATCAAAACCTGTATGTGGATTTTTGACTGTGGTGGGGGTGGGGGGAATGCCAGTGCCCCTAACCCCCACCCTGTTCAAGGTCAACTACCCTTCAAATGGTCTCGCCCACTTTATATCCACTCTGGGAAGAAAGAATGAGAAAACTCATTATTGAGTCATCAAGTCAAGGCCTTTCAGCCAGTTGTCCCTGGCAGGTGTAGAATCTGAATCGTGCTCTTGTTGCTCCTTCAGCCCCCTTTCCAGCACCCCACAGTAAGGCAAAGAACACAAAAACCTGCCCAAGAACTGTCCAAGACATCATCAGAAATGGAGGCCAGAAAGGTCTTAAAACATAAGCTCTTCGACGTTCAAATCCCACTTTTATGGTGGCGCCTGTAGCTCAGTGGGTAGGACACTAGCCACATACACCCAGGCTGGCAGGGTCGAACCCGGCCCAGGGCCAGCTAAACAACAATGACGGCTGCAACAAAAAAATAGTCAGGTGTTGTGGCAGGCCCCTATAGTCCCACCTACTTGGGAGGCTGAGGCAAGAGAATCGCTTAAGCCCAAGAGTTGGAGGTTGCTGTGAGCTGTGACGCCAGGGCACTCTACTGAGGGCAACACAGTAAGACACTGTCTCAAAAAAAAAAGGGCAGTGGCATCTGTGGCTCAAGGAGTAGTGCACCAGCCCCATATACCAGAGGTGGTGGGTTCAAACCAAGCCCCGGTCAAAAACTGCAAAAAAAAAATAAAAAGAAAAGAAAAAATCCACTTTTATAATCTTACCCCAGGGTACTAATCACAGATACAGCTTTATGAATATATACATGGTACCTCACATCTGCAATCCTAGCACTTTGGCAGGCTAAACTGGGAGGACCAGTTGAGCTCAGGATTTCAAAAGCAGTCAGAGCAAGAGCAAGACTCCGTCTCTATTAAAAAAAAAGAAAAGCAAAATTAGCTGGGCATGATGGCATGCTCCTATAGTCTCAGCTACTTGGGAGGCGGAGGAAGCAGAAACGCTTGAGCCTAGAGTGTGAGATTGCAATGAGCTACAATGTTGCTACTGTACTCTATCCAGGGCCACAGAGCAAAACCCTGTCCCCTCCCAAAAATAAAAAAGACACTCACATACATGTACATCCTGGTAGTTACTGACCTTAACTAGAAATGACTACCAAACTTAATGCCCAACAACAAGTACAATAGAGATTGCTTTTGAGAAAAGTAAATGTATTGGCTCGGCGCCTATGGCTCAACACCTGAGCTGGTGGGTACAAATCCAGTCCGGGCCCGCCAAACAACAATGGTGGCTACAATCAGAAAATAGCCAGACGTTGTGGCGGGCGCCTGTAGTCCCAGCTACTTGGGAGGCAGAGGCAGGAGACTCGCTTGAGCCCAGGAATTGGAGATTGCTATGAGCTGTGATGCCATGGCACTCTATCCAGGGTGACAGCTTGAGGCTCTGTCTCAAAAAAAAAAAGCAAATGTATTATATATACAAACTATAGTCATTAAAATGGTGTTTCAGAATAATGTTTAATGGGTAAATAGATGCCTACACATCTACTACATTGTCAGTCACCATCACTTTCACCATCTGGAATAGTACCCTATTTTTTCTTTTGCAGTGCAAATCCCTACCTGTAATTTATTTAAATTTAATTATCAAAAAGTATGTGATAGTAAGTAAAAGGCAAGTTACAAACCCTTATGTACAGTATAAATCCAGTTCTATATGTATATTTATTTATATCTGTACATATCTCTATAAACATTAAGAAATACGATAAGACACTGATATTAATAAACTGGCAATAGTAATCAGCTCTGAATCACAGGTGACTACATTTATTACATTGTGTATCTTTACTTTCTAGGAGGTTTACAATTAGCATACATTACTTATTAAAGAGATAAAAGCTTAGCTCTCCAAATTTGCATCAGTGCCCAGCCATGCACATTCCCAGGCCCTATGGCCAGGAAACATGTCTGGGGCTTCCAGGCAGCTCTACCAAGCAGCAGACCCAGAGCCAGACAGGGCGGCAGGGAGAAGGCATTCGGCCCCTGATCCCATCATCACAGAGTGCCACCACTCAGCAAATAGCTGGGGTGCCTGGCGCATACCACACACTAGTTTAGAGGGTGCTGAGGATATAACACAGAACATTACAAATAAGGCCTGTGCCCACCATGGAACTTAACATTTCGGTGTAGGAAATACATGGTAAATAAGTGCAAAGAAAACTGCTCTAATTTCACTGTAATCTGTGCTGCTAAGGTAAAAAACAGGATGCTGCCACAAAAGCAGCAATGGTGGTAACACTGGATTTCTCCCATCTCCCAGAATCAGAGAGCAGCTCCCAGACTGGAGCAAGAGATGTCCCCCCTCATCTAGCTCAGCTCAAGAACCTATGAGATGGCAGATACGCAAATCTTGGTTGAATACTGATTTTCCTCTCTAAGGGAGGAAGAGATTATGTCCCCCTCTAGAACCTCTACAAAGCTCAACAAGGAGTGACTGATGGTCTCCCCTAGAAACCTAATCTGAACATCAATCTAACAACAGATTGCACCTTCACGTTGGCGTGCACACTCCCATACTCTAGCTGGGAGGCAAAAGCAATTCTCTGTTACTGATTCTCATAAGTATGACCCAGAAAAACCCCACCTAAAACAAAGCCAAAACTTACAATGGGGAGTCCCAGTACCAAAAGCCTGAAAACAATCATGCCACACTGCCCAGAAGACGGGGCACGTGCCTCCGCTCAGGACAACGGTCCCTGTCATCCTCTACTCTCATAGGACAGGAAAAAAGACAAAATGAGGTTCAGTGAAGGGGGGTAGGGGGCCGAGAGGCCTAGAAGTTATACTGCAAATAATAAATTTTTAAAATATTTGCAACACATGCAGATAAAAGGCTAACTTAATTTTGGCAAATCAATCGCAAGAGATTAACAACCCAATATAAAAATGGCCAAAGGATAAGAACAGGCAGTTCAAAGAAAAAGAAACACAGATGGCCAAATTAAAGATGCTCTATGTAACTCATTAAAGGAAAAATGTTTATAAAAACAATAATAATTTCAGGCTGGCAAAATGTTTTAATGTTTGACCAAAATAAAGCTTCTGAGTTTATACAAAGATTCTGGGAGAAAAGGCACTCTCTCATACATTTACTCAGTAGGAATATAAACTAGTATGTTTTGGGAGGAATTTGATCATATCTACCAAAACTGTAAATGTTTAAGCCCTAGACCTGGCAATTAAACAGTTGGAAACTCTCCTACAAATTATAGTTATAAGGCATTTTAATGGCAAAAAATGGTAAAAATATGTTTATCAATAAGGGCTTGTCATATAAATGACAGCAAATATATACAACAGAATAATTAGCCTCATCTGCCTCAGTGGAGAGAACAGAATGTTAGTAAATGGAAAAGCAGACAAGGAACAAGGTACTTGGCTATCTTTAATGTTCTATTTGTTTTTTTAGTGAAAGTGCTTCATGTTACTGAAATAATTTCCAAAGTTTATTCAAAAAGACAGGGCGCAAACATACCAAAAGGTTAGTGGTTAATTATAAATGTTAGTAACATGGGTGACATTTTCTTCTTTAGTGCACTTTTTAAATTTCCAAAAATAAAAAAGGAGAGTACTGAACAGAATGTGTAGTATTAATCTCATTTGTGTAGTTTTGTTGATGTTGTCATTGTTATTTTTAAGGCCGACAGGAGACCATATACGAATTTCTGGATGCTTAAATTTTTTTCTGGAGGGATTTACCCAAAAAGCCAGTTAAGGGCCAAGTGTAGTGGCTCATACCTGTAATCCTAGCACTCTGGGAGGCTAAGGCAGGAGGATTGCCTGAGCTCAAGAGTTTGAGACCAGCCTGAGCAAGAGAGAGGACTCGTCTCTACTAAAAATAGAAAAATTAGCTGGGCATTGTGGCAGGCACTTGTAAGCCCAGCTACTCAGACGGCTGCAGCAGGAGGATCACATGAACCCAGGAGTTTGAGGTTACTGTGAGTTAGGTTGATGCCAGGGCACTTTAGCCCAGGAAAGAGTGAGACTCTGTCTGAAAAAAAAAGTGAATGTTGACCACTAGAGAGAGGTATGCATTGTACTTTTTTTCTTTTCATTTTATACCTTTATGTATTATTTGGATCTTTATCTGCATAAATTGTTTTATAAAAATTAAGTCCAAGGGCTTGGATTCTGAAGTGCAATACATTTTAGGTCTCATGTCTGAACCCCCGGCCTGAGATGGTGAAATAGTTAGATGTGCCCTGAATGCAGGCTAGGTAAGCAGAAAAGGGTTCTCCTGCTCTCCACAGGCCCAGTAATAAAAAGGTAACAAGATGCTAACCTATGCCCCAAGGCCCCAGACCACCATTGCTAACCACTCGTGACCTATATGGAAGTGAGCACTGCACAGCATACGGTGGGGTGGCAGCCACTCAGGAGTCTTAGGCAGGAAACTGAAAGACTGAGGGATACAGACGTTTCTTTTTTTTTTTCAACAGATGATTACAACTTTGAAAGAAAAAGAATTTTCATTTATACCGCACTGATCATATGCCAGGTGCACTTATTATATACTGCTATGTTTAAGCCTCCTACAGTCCTATACAACAGAGACAGTAGCTGACGTCATTGTACAGGTGTGGCAACCACCAGGACCCAAGGTTACCCAAACTTAGCCAAAGCCACATGACTAGTGAAGTGATAAAGCCAAGATTCAGCCCCAATCCAGACTCTAACCTCCAAGCTCTTTTTCTCACTACAAAGGAGGTTTTACAAACAAACACTAAGCTGCTAACAGTAGTTTACTGCTGACCTATCTCCTGTTCCTGTTCACAGGCTGCCCTATTTATCTCGGCATCCGTCAGGCCCAGCGCAGAAGCTAACACAGAGGAGTCGCAATAAATACTTACTGATAAATGGGCAGACTGTCTATCAGAGCACCTTCACAAGCTGTAGCTTATAAGACACAAGGCACCTTTCCCTAGGAGACAAGGCAGACAGTGGTAGAAAGGAAATACACTAAACTCTCCCAGTTGGCTGTAAGCTAAAATCTGAGTGGCAGGAATAAATACACCATGTTCTTTGTAATCTCTAGGCATGACGTCAAAAAATCTACATAGATGGGCAAAGTATCAAGAGAAACTGAGATGGGAGAAGGTCAGGAACACTGCTTCTGGCCTCAGCAGCCTCCATCAACTTGACCCTGTGCAACTGCCAGAGCCAAATGAAAATTTTAATTATAAGAGATAAAGGTAATCTCATCTTCATCACCCCAATTCGGTGGAATGAGATTCATGGCACGTATACTTTAATCTACAGATATAATAGGAGGTGGAGGGGGTTGTCGGGAGAAAGTGGAAGGAGGGGGTCCTGCAGATCAAGAGTGCAGCTCACAGCCACACACAACACCGGGGCACATAATTCCACAGGCCTGAGATTAGAGAATAGAGGGGTTAGGAGAGAAGGAAAAAGAACCAGAAGATAAATAATTATTGTGGAAACACAGGAAAGAATGCAAGCACAGGAAGATGATACAAATCAATCTTTACACAGCAAAAATGGCCCAGACAGAGCTCAAGTCCCCAAACACAAACAAACACTAGGCTGTCTGTGAGAGATGGGTTAAATCTTTTGCTGAGAACAAAGGAACTGATAAATTCTTGTTTTACCTTATTAAAGACATCCCCTCTCACACAGCTAAAGATACAAGGAAGGGAAGTTACCTTGAACTAAATTCAGTACAGGAAGAAAAATCTAGTAAACTATGTTTAAACACACACACACATTAGCAAAAACAATAACAACAAGAACACCACCTTGGGAGGAAGTAACCTCATCAATTTAGAGTTCAAAATAGGGAAGAAAAAAACTGGGACAAAAACAATTTGTTTAGCCTAGACTTCAAGAAAACCAATACTTAGATGTTTAGACAAAGGACAAGTATGGGCAGAACTCCCAAAAGGGAAAGCATTTGGAAAGATACGGCCTGAGGCTCTAACAAGTGAATTCTGACCACCTAAAGCACAGTAATCCTCTGAAGAAGAAACCAGGAGGAGGCAGCTGCAGATGGTAGGGCCACAGAACAGGGAGGGCTCAGGAGCTCAGATATTAAAGGATGTGTCCAAAGACAAGAGCACCTGCCTATAAGTCAGAACAGACCCAAAGAGAGCAGCTTGGGCTTAGAAGAGAATAGACAGCTTGTGAAAACACCAGAGCAACTCAAAGCATGTCTTAAAACTATGAGAAGAACCAGGGAAGAAGTGGTCCCTTGGTGGAGACAAAGACTCTACTATACAAAAAGGACAAAGGCTGGGGGATGTTCACCTCTATTATGTTCCATATTTCCTATCAAGCAGAATGCTCTTAAGGCTAGTAGAAACAAAACGTTTACTTTCTCTCTCTCTCTTTCTCTCTCTCAACCTGAAATCCAAGCTAACATAAATCACTCAACAATGACTGAATAAAAAAATTACAATCTTAGAAGAATCACTTCTCAGGATACAGAAGGAACTGTGGGCTGATTTCAGAACCACACTGGCGAGGACCCACAGGAAGAGGAGGTGGGCACTGCTCTGCTTCCTGGCAGCACACATTCCCTGGGTGCCCACTCCACTCCAGGTCCCTGGGGCTTCAGGGGTTCACAGTCTAGCTGAGAGGCAAAAATAAACAAAATTGTAATAAAAGCCAGGCACGGTGGCTCACACCTATAATTCTAGCACTCTGGGAGGCCAGGGCAGGTGGATTGCCTGAGCTCAGGAGTTGGAGACCAGACTGAGCCACAGCAAGACCTGTCTCTAAAAATTGTTGGGTGTTGTGGTGGGTATCTATAGTCCCAGCTATTTGGGAGGTTGATGTAAGAGAATCACTTAAGCCCATGAGTTTGAAGTTGCTGTGAGCTTTGATGCCATGGTACTCCACCGAAGGTGACAAAGTGAGACTCTCTCCCCACACCAAAAAAAAAAAAAATGTGTTAATAAAGTGTGACAACTAAAAGGATATAAGGGACTGGTTTGGCATTTTTGTTTGTTTAAAGCAGCATTTTTGAACTTGTTTTATCTCATGGCTTACTTGAACCTATAGTGTGCCTTGAACTTTCATGGCATACTTAAATTATGTTGATCAAAAAAAAAGAGTAAAAAAAAATAAGAATATACTTACTGTGCTTTAAACTTCTTTCAAAAATTATTTAATTAATCTTTAAAAATTTTTGCACCACACCTAAGATCCTCTCACAGCACACCAGTGTGCCGAGGCACACGGATTGAAAATCACTGGTTTCAAGAGAAAAGGAGAAACAAACAAACTGCTCAACTTTACATCTGTCTCTGGCAAAGTTGTAGGGCAAATCATGAATTAGACCATCACAACCCAGCCTGAGCTCCCTGGGAAGCCATCGCAAACCAATTTCACTTCCTTGTTAGCTGAGTTACTAACTTACAGGCCAAAGGAATGCCAGACTTCTAAAAGGTACATGGACAAAGTCTCCTGCCAGACCTTCGGGATGACAAAGAAAAGAGGGAGTGAGATGAAAAAGCACTGAGGTAATATTTGCAGTTGTTATAAATGCCTGATAATAGAGCGCTGCTTAATGCATCTAGGACAGGCTGCTGAACATGCACCAAACTGAACTCACTGCCCCTCAGATCTGCTCCTGGATCTCAGTAAAAGGCAATGACATCATCATCTAGCCAGGCTCCCAGATATAAATCTCAAAGTATTTATCCTCAGCCTCTCTCTCCCTCCCTCACCCAACCAATTCAATATTTTGGGGGGAAAATCTCCCAGATGCATCTTACCTTTTCCAGCCTTACTGCCACATACTTGGGTACCCCCCCTTTTCTCCTGGGTGCTATCTAACTGCTTCCTAGATGGGAGACTTCCTCTGTTCTGATATAAGCCAGTCACCTTCTGAAACATAAATCTGAGCAGGCAATTTTCTTCCTTATACATCTCCACCGTAATAGGATAAAATCCAAATTCCTTCACTTGGTCTTTCCTAATTCCTACCCGTATCCTCTCTACCCTCAGCTCCCATCACATTCCCTACACCTGAGCCACACTAAACCTCATGACCACTAACAGGCCAAGCCTTTTCATGACTTCAGGCTTTGTACCCTTCAGGGACCAGTGCAGAGTCATGCCCTCTGGGAGGCCTCTCTGACCACTTCGTCTCTTCCTCTCTATTCCCATAACTCTTGTTGAAGTCCTACTTCAGCACACCCCAGTGTTATTTATAAGACGACCTCTCCTCCCACTATTGACCAGGTACCCCATGTACCTCTTGGAGACTGGGACAATGTCATGATTATCTTTTGATTCCAAATCCAAAACCCAAACGTGGCACTTAGGAGGTACTCAACAAACATTTGCTTATTGACTAAAGTCATAGAACACTTCCAGTGGCAAACCAAGGAATACAGTCCCAGCTTTTGTTTACTTCTTCTTCTTTTTTTTTTTTTTTTTTTTTTTTTTTAAAAAAAAAAAAAAAAATTAACCCCCACCGTAAATTTTAATGGCAACAAACCCCACCAGAACAACAAGGAAAAAAATTGCCAAACACAAACCCCACCAATTTTTTTTTTT
>CAUYON010038355.1:0-27882 GCA_963573935.1 Arctocebus calabarensis
ATTGTGGCGGGCGCCTGTAGTCCCAACTACTTGGGAGGCAGAGGCAAGAGACTCGCTTGAGCCCAGGAATTGGAGGTTGCTGTGAGCTGTGATGCCACGGCACTCTATCCAGGGTGACAGCTTGAGGCTCTGTCTCAAAAATAAAATAAAATAAACACTCCATGAGTGCTGCAACACTAATGATACTTTTCCTTCAAAGTAATAGCAGCTAGGAGAAAAGTTATGTTTTCCCAATGGTTAACATTTTAATGGTACCAGGTAAGTCTATAAATAAAGTCTAGTAAAAGTCATTCATCCATTATCCATTAGGAAGGGTTCTAAAATAGTAAAAATGCCTTTTAGCATTTTTATATCCCCAAAGCCTACTGACTCTTCCAGAAAAGTAGGACAAAAAATATCACCTTCTGAAAGGAGGCCTTAATTAGCAGGTGCACATCTCTCCTGGGTGCCCAACAGGGGAAGCCTCCAAGTTAGGTTCTCATGCACTTCTGGATGACCCTGGGGCTCATTTAACACTGTCTCTGTCAGGCCTGCTTTCACTCACCTGGCATCCCAGGAGAAGCCTCCTGTTCTCCCTTCTCACCAATCTCCTCCACCAAAATGGGGGACATGGCTGATGTTCAGTTTCTCTTTCCACACTGAGTTTTCTGGACTAACCAGAACTGGATGTAGGGCTCGTATCACATTTTTTTTTTTTTTTTGTGGTTTAAAACACCATATTCTGCCAAAAACACACATGCTTGTATTTGTCTTGAACAAGTTTCTGGCATGCCTCTGTATTAAGCATAATAGGATGAGCCCCTCATTGATTCTAGCCTTGCTGAGTGGGATTGATAAACACACAGAGAGATAGACGTCGCTCTGCTTTCCTATAGCCACAGGCACCAAATGGAAACCTGTAAAGTCTCAAATGAATGTATATTAACACGACGATTATCTACCCTTCTTCCAACTCCTCTTGACATAGAACTAGCATTGCGATGGGAGCTAGGAGTACTACAGGCACCAAGGAGGTCTGTGGCTAAGAGTGCCATACAATCACCCTTTCTTAAGCTTCACTTCTGGAGCTGGCTACATTACTTGGGGACCTTTAAAAAAATAGTCTTTTTAGGCTCGGCGCCTGTGGCTCAACGGGCTAAGGCGCCTGCCAAACAGCAATGAGGGCTGCAACCAAAAAAATGGCTGGGCGTTGTGGTGGATGCCTGTAGTCCCAGCTACTTGGGAGGCAAGAGACTCGCTTGAGCCCAGCAATTGGAGGTAGCTGTGAGCTATGATGCCACAGCACTCTATCCAGGGTGACAGCTTGAGGATCTGTCTTAAAAAAAAAAAGTCTTTTTAGTGGGACATGATGGCTCATGCCTGTAAGCCTAGAACTCTGGGAGGCCAAGGTGGGAGGATCACTTGAGCTCAGGAGTTTGAGACCAACCTGAGTAAGAGTGAGACCCTGTCTCTAATAAAAATAGAAAAATTATGGCTCGGAGTTTGTAGCACAGTGGTTATGGTGCCAGCCACTCGTCACATCAAGGGTGGCGGGTTTGAACCTGACCTGGGCCTGTTAAACAACAATCACAACTGCAATAAAAAATAGCCAGGCATTGTGGGGGGTGCATGTAGTCCCAGCTACTTGGGAGGCTGAGGCAAGAGAATCGCTTAAGCCCAAGAGTTTGAGGTTGCTGTGAGCTGTGACACCGTGGTGCTCTACAGAGGGCAACATAGCGAGACTCTGTCTCAGAAAAAAGAAAAGAAAAATTAGCCAGGGGTTGTGGTGGGTGCCTATAGTCCCACCTTCTAGGGAGGCTGAGGGAGAGGGATCACTTGAGTCCTGAAGTTTGAGGTTGCCGTGAGTTATGATGATTCCACAGCACTCTAGCCTGGGCAACAGAGTGGGGCTTGTGCCTCTAAAAAACAAAAAGTCTTTTCTCATGCTCCATTCCCACGGAATTTGCTTCAATGGTTCTGCATGGAGGCCTGAAAAACTCCCAATTTTGGAAGGGTTCTTAGGAATGCTAATGTTCGGCTCAAGTTTGGAACTGCTGATGTGGAGTTGGGGCTGTTTTAGCTAAGGCTTGACATTTTTCCAGATGTTTGCTGGCTTCCTCTAGGGTCTTTTGCAGAAGAGGGACGTGCCATTCTTCAAGGAGTCTTGAAGTTTTCAGGAGTATCTTTGCAGTCTGCTGTTTCCCCCCAGCTTGCTATTTTAACATATTCCCAACCCAGGTGATAGGTGAGTCCGTCTAGGTAGCTTGCTCGGTCAAGGGCAGAGACAGATTGTGCCTTGAAGGCTGCCTCTGCCACTTGTCATCTCTGAGACTTTGAGCAAATCACCAGATTCCTGTGAGTCTGGCTTTGCCTATCTAAACAGTGGTAAGAATAATGTTTACTTGAGAGGGCTCTTGTGAAGATTAGGTAAGAGAATGTAGCAAAATACTTAGCCTACTGCCTGGCACACAGTGGATGCTCAGTAAATAGTTGATACTATTATTGTTTTCCCTTAGGGGTTCAAGCTGTTAGAGTTGCCAAACAGTTGTTTTTTTCCCAGACAGAGTTATGTTTGGGGAACATTTTCCTTTTGCTAAGGGAAATTACAGAAAGTTACCTGCAGAGAGATGAATGCTGTACCTGAAGGGGTATATGTTTAAGAGACTTGAAGCTGGTCGACAGGAATTGGCAATAAAGAACATGGGATCCCGCAAGAACCATTCAGGGCTCCTGAGCAGAGGAATGGCACACAGAGGGCAGAGAGGTCAGATGTGGGCGGCTTTTGCAAGAATCTCTGTGCCCCCTCGATGTTGGCTGGAGGCTTTGAACCTTAAGATCTGGATATGATTGGAGCATATTCTATCCTTCACGTGGTGGAAAAGTCCAAGGTTTCTTGTAGTTCGCAAGTGCTTTCAAAAGTCCCCTTTGGGCCGTGCACAACGGCTCATGCCTGCAGTCCTAGCACTCTCGAAGACTGGGGTGGATGGATTGCTTAAGCTCAGGGGTTCGAGACCAGCCTGAGTAAGAGTGAGACCCCGTCTCTACTAAATATAGAAAAACTAGCTAGGCGTTGTGACAGGCACCAGTAGTCCTAGCTACTCGGGAGGCTGAGGCAGGAGGATTGCTTGAGTTCAAGAGTTTGAGGTTGCTGTGAGCGTTGATGCCATGGCACTCTACCCAGGGTGACAGAGTGAGACTCTATCTTAAAAAAAAAATCTTCTTTGACCGTGCTGATTCTTGACGGCTACTATCTGGGTTATGAGACCCCCTTCCTGCTCACAGCCTCATCGTCCTGTCTCCTCCCTCCCCTCGCTCCTCCCCCTTTTTTGCTGAGCTCATCCAGTTCATTTCAAACACAGTTCATTTACCCCTTGGCTGCTTTTTCTCCTGCTAAGTCATGCTCTCAGGGTGTTGCTGCCCCAAGTGGCATTTCAAGATATTTTCCTGAACAAAGAGAGTAACTTTCTGAAAGGAATTATGGTGCTTACTCTTGTAAGACGATAATTTATTTCCTATCTCTCTCCAAACCTAAATATGTAAGTAATGAGATGCTGGACAAATACAGGCAGAAGAATGTGGGTGGTGGTGGAGGCAGCAGTGGAGGGAAAGGCTGGATCCAAGAGATAATCTGGAAATAAGATCCCATGACAAATTGATCTTAGAAGAAAAACATAAGGAAGGGGTGAGAGGGGAACCCACATTTATTTAATGCCAGTATCTATTTGTATTTTAACAACAACCTTATTCAATTGGTTTTGTCCCAACTTGCCAGAAAACCAAAGTTTAGAGAGTTTAAATAATATACCCAAGGCCACTCCGATGGTAAATGGAAGACCCAGGAGCCAATGCAGGTGTGATTTAACAACGTACATTCTTTGTATTGTATTCTTCATCACTTATACTTCTACCATAGAGGATGGTAAGGTCTAAAACAGTATTTAGTTCAACTCTTATTCTAAATCTAATTCAGTACAAATGAAGTTTTGCCAGCATATATCCTCATAATTATTGGCTCCAGTTTGAATCTTGGTGAAAATCTTTCTTTATGCAGTTTCTCCCGTGCAAGCATCAAAACTCTGCTGTCTCGTAAGTGTAAACGAGGCTCCTCTCACTTGCTAGAGCAGGGCCAGTAGCAGGGAGGCTGGTTTCTTAACAGCTACTGCCATCCAGGGACAGATCTGGTTGGCTTGCTCTCATAGGAAGCATCTCAGCAGAGGCTGTAGAACTGCAGGGTTGGGATGTGGCTGCGGGGATTCAGATAGGGCTGTCCATCAAAATCATCTGGGAAGGACACATTCAAAATACAGATGCCTTGGTCATCCTAGACCATTCGTGTGTGTCTGAGACGGCCCAGAGATATTTCAAGTATACTCCACGGTTGACCATAATGCACACCCAGGTTTGGGGACTAGTGAATAAGGTTGCCGTTAAAGGCCCTTCTATCACAGGAGTCTATAGAGTCTGTCTGCTATTTCAGGAGGGAGTCTTATGTCCTTTAAAGTATAAGGTTCTATTCATGGGGCCAGTGATAACTGGTCAAATATTATTTCTATTTCATTCTTGGAGAAGTTGGAATACTGAGCTCCCTTTAAAGTATCTGGGTCATGCATTCTCTTTGTAATGGGAAATGTTATTTACTCTAGTAGTCCTGGTGGGCAATGCCGCAGACCACACACATTTCACTTTGAAGAGGCTTGATAATGTTTATGCACCTGCAGGAATTAGCTAGAGAGATCAAGATGGGATTCCTAGCTGATATCATATTTATTTTTAAAAATGGAAGGTAAACAGAGGACTGAAGTGGTTTGGGGGAATGTAGCATTCTTAAATTCCCTTTTTCTTGGTGCGCTTGAAGGAAGGAAAATGAGAAGACAAGAAAACTTGTATCAGGGGATTCATCAGCAATTGTATATTTTCTAGGCTTAGGGGAACACACTGCCCAGTATCTTTTCTGCTCTTGATTTGAAACATTCATGGATTGTTTTTTTAAGTAATGGCTCATTCTTCCCCAAATAGATGATTACTAGTGATAAATAAATAAAAAATATTGAATGCTAGGAAAATGACATGCAATTTTTCCTTCCTCTTTGATAAAAGCCCTTTTGAATAATTGATGTACACATCTTTTCTAGTGGTAAGGGGCCTGTCCTTAAGGAGAGATACCACATTGCAAGGCTGAGAGACTTTCTGCGTTTGTGGCCAGCTCTGAGGCATTGCCCAGCAAACCGATTGTGTTTAACAGAAGGTAGCTCTCAGGTAGGACAGCCTTTCTCCCTCCACTGTTCTCTTCTTTGGCAGCCAGCCTGTTCCTCATCTGTTAACTAGGAAGACACTATAATTAACTTCAGCCTATTTCTGCTGTTAATTAATGTGAAGGTAGCTGTTTTCTCTTAAGGTGTGATGAATAGAACCGGTTTTCAGGGAAATCACTTAGAGCTTCAGCAGATGTAGCAGTGGGTCTGGGAAACTTTCACATTAAATAGCAAGACACAAATAAATAATTCCACTTTTTGGAGTCTGTTGGGGAGCAGAGATAAAGAGTCATCCTCCAACTCCCTCTGTGGGCATTGGAGGACAGTGGCAAGAGTCCACTCTGTAATAAGAGTGGAAGGAACCTGTCAGCTGACAGTAGTAGTTAGGCCAGGGTTTGTGACTGTGCCATCTTTGGTAAAACACTTACCTCTCTGAGTCTTGCTTATTCATAACTGGGCACAGAATACCTCCTTTGGTCAGGAGTGACTCATGCAATGTTTGGGAAACTTCGAAAACATGTAATTCAATACCTGAGCCTACATGTTGGTGTGAGCATTTATCCCATTCAACTGTAAGCTCCTTGGGAACAGAGATGATATCTTATTTGATTTATGTCTCCTATGCCTAGTAACAATAAGAACTCATATTTCTTAAAAGGATGAAAAATCAATTGGTCTTATTTGATTACTAGTCTTCACAACAGTGCAATGGCTAGTGCTGGGGTGTAGACAACTTTTTAGACACAAACTCTTACCCTATTTCTGTCTTTAAAGGAGTTTGGACCTATCACCCAGACTTTTTCACCCCCCCTTGGCAGAGTGCTGGCGTGCCAGGGTACCACTGAGAATTGCACTGTGCTTCTGGTCTGACAGTTCTCTGGAGCTCCCTGTGATGCAAGATGGATGCATGTCCCTGAAGAGATGCTGGAGGTCCAGCTTGCCCAGGTGTGCCACACAGCCACTCCTCTCCTGGGTCCTGTCACACTGGCACCAGTGCTGCAGACAAGCGGGGTGTGATGAGCAGCAGGGCGCCAGCCTCTTCTGCTGCCAGAGACTTCTCTCCAATCTCTGCTTCCTTCCCCAGTCCAGGGGAAGCTCTTTGTAGTCTACGTGACATCCATTCTCCCTTTATGCTCTTTAAACCCTCGCTCCACGCATGCAATCCTTCTTTCTTAAAGGCTTTAGGCTTTTGAACACACAAGCCAGAAACAGCTTCAGGTGATTTATTTTCTGCTCTCCCATGAACCTCTCCTGGGCATCAACATGCGGGATCGCCACTCACCCGAATGGGAGAAGGGAGAGTTAGTATCTTGAGGTCTGATAGGTGCGGGACCTCGAAGGAAGTAATTAGATGTTGGGTAGATATTGGGGACTTGTCTTCTTGGGAATGGTGGATGTTACAGGACTTTAGGGGATATGAATTCCTCAAGGTTGTGAGATGGGGGTGAAACTCCAGGTGTCACAATAGCATTTAGGACAAGTAGAAGGATGGGAGAAATGAGTTTTCTTTTTTGTATTTTTCCCTTCTAACAAGAAGTAAAATGGCCTTTTTAGAGCCTCCTCCTCTAATAGACATTTTTTTTGAGATAGAGCCTTGCACTGTTTCCCAGGCCAGAGTCCAGTGGCCCCATCATAGCTCACTGCAGCCTTGGACCCCTGGGCTCAAGTTATCCTCCTGCCTCAGCCTCCCAAGTAGCTGGGAGTACAGTTGTGCACTACCACACCTCGTTGATGTTTCTATTTTTTTGTAGACACAGGGTCTTGTTATATTTCCTAGGTCTTAAAACCCCGGGCTCAAGGTGTCCTTCCACCACAGCCACCTGAAGTGCTGGGATTGTAGGTGTGAGCCACTGTAACCGGCCTACTTTTAATCATCATTGATATGGATTAGGTCACACACTGCCTCTAACTGCACAGGAAATTGGGAAAGCACACGTGGGGCCTCCAGCCTCGATATGGGGAGGTAGCAAGGGAGAAGAGGGCAGGAATGCTATTGGGTGGGCTTGTCTTAGTCTGAGTTCCTTCAGAAGCAAATGCTGGGATAAAGATTTGAATGTGAGTTGTTCGTTTGAGTGGAGAAGTAAAGCCTGGTGGAGTAGCGGGGAGTGAGGCAAAGGAGCCATGTGTGTTAGCCTAGGTTCCCCAGGGAAATAGAGTCAGCACATATATCCACCTATACCTTATATATAATATGCACACACACATATATATACAAGAAGTCTGACAATTAAGCCTGTGAACTTGCCACTGTGTGCTTATGCTGGCAGCACTGTACAGACACCTTGGTAAAGTTTGTCACCTTGGTATATCAGTGTCTCACAGCTGTGCCTGTGTCAACATGTGGCCTCGTCTTGCTGAAGGTGTTTATTGTTGTTATTATGTGTTTTTGTGTGCCATTGTGAGAATGTTAAAGCTTTAATTAGAGCAACAAACAAACATTAAATTTCTTGATAAACTTGGCAAGGGTGGAAATGAAATCAAGGACATCTTAGTCCAAGTTTATAGGGATAATGCCATGAGGAAAACAGCAGTGTACAAATGGATTAAATGCTTTTCTGAGAGGAGAGCAAGTGTCACTAATGAAAGAAGTCAGGGCAGCCAAGTAAGGAGCAGAATTGTGACAACATTGCAAAAATTAGTCGAATCATGTGTCGAAATCATCAGCTGACCATGAAAAGCAGAGAAGAATAAGAAAACATTGACAGAGTGGCTCAGCGCCTGTGGCTCAATGGGCTAAGGTGCCAGCCACGTACACCTGAGCTGGTGGGTTCGAATCCAGCTGGGGCCTGCCAAACAACAATGACGGCTGCAACCAAAAAATGGCCTGGCGTTGTGGCAGGCGCCTGTAGTCCCAGCTACTTGGGAGGCAGAGGCATGAGACTCACTTGAGCCCAGGAATTGGGGGTTGCTGTGAGCTGTGATGCCAAGGCACTCTACCCAGGGTGACAGCTTGAGGCTTTGTCTCAAAAAAAAAAAAGAAAAGAAAAGAAAACATTGATAGAGAAACAAGAAAATCTTAACTGAAAATCTTGACCAACAACTCATGGGTTTTACATCATGGCAATGCATCAGCTTACACAGCACTGTCTGTGAGGGGGTTTTTAGCCAGTAAACAAATATCTGTATTTGAATACCCTCCCAACTCACCTGATCTGGACCCGAATGACTTTTTTCTTTATGTGGAAATAAAGGAAATATCAAAAAAAGACATTTTAATGACATTCAGGGCATCAAGGATAAAATGATGATTGCTTTGATAGCCATTCTAGAAAAAGAGTTCCAAAATTGCTTCAAAGGGTGGACTAGGTGCTGACATCAGTGCCATAGCTTCCCAAGAGAAGTGCTTTGGAGATGACTGTAGGGATATTCAGCAATGAGGTAAAGGAGCAAAGTGCTACATATAGCACTTTTTCTAGGATGAGTTTGTGAACATAACTGTCAGACCTTGTATGCACACATATATACACATACATGATATAGACACAAATATATATATTTGTATGTATATATGTATGTATACATACACACACACACACAAATATATAAAGACATTTACTATAAGGAATTGGCTCACATGATTTTGGAGGCTAAGAAATCTGGAGTTGGCAAGTTGGAGACCCATGAGAGCTGTTAAGTTCTACTGTGCGTCCAAGTCTGAATGAAAGAGAAGAGCAGTGTCCCACATTAGAGATAGGCCTTCAGTGAAGCAGATAAGGTGTACCCACATTGGGAAGGGCATCTGCTTTTCTCAATCTACTGATTCAGATGTTAATCTCACCCATAAACGCCCTCCCAGACACACACCCAGGACAATGTTTGACCAGATGTCTGGGCAGCCCATGGCCCTATCACGTTGACCATGACTGAGCGAGTTGTCAAGGTGGCCTCCACTATGGGCGGCTGGCTGTTAATCTCACTGGAGTGACTCCGAGATCTGGTGGAAAGTACACAGTGGAGCTAGCCCACTTCCACCCGGGTTGGCTGAGAAATGCTGGGAGGTTCAAGTCTCCAGCACGTCTGTCCGTGAGCTAGCAGATGGGCTTCGGCTAGGAGATGCCTTCATGCAGAGCAAGGCAGGTGTTGGCCATCGGGAGCCCAGAGGGTGCCCTGGAGAAGTAAGACGAGGGGATTGGGGTGAACACTGATGGCATCAGGCACACCCGCTGATGTGGTCTGTTACACATGGTGAGGTAAAGCACGTGGATGTTTGACAAATGCTTTTTATCTTTAAAAAGTTTTTAAGCTGGAGATCGATTCTAAGTTTCAGATGTTTTGACTCCTAGGACTTTATCTCGGAAGAGAAACTTGTGCTCTTATGACATTTTATCTGGGGATGACTTACCAAAGAAGGATTGACGATTCTGTGAGGGGACCTTACGTGGTGGAACTGTTGACTTTCCACTCTCGTGCCCTGGAAGCTGTGGCTCTCGGTCTCTCCGAGATCTGGAGCTCAAAGGGAGGGGAAATCCCAGTAACATCCAAATTCAACCTTGGGCAAGGTGGTGCTATGCGTTGTCCTCAAGTGAGAAAGCTAAGGCTCAGGGAAGGAGCCCAGAGTTACCTGGCAATGCAACTGATGCCCTTTCCACGAGGTGTCGCCTCCCAGGATGATGAACTTCCAAATGTGCAGTGTGGAGTATTAATTGTATAACTACATGCTGCTTCTTGTGCTGACTCATATCCAGGCCAATGGCAGAAAGACATTTTTTCTGATGGGGGAATATGTTGCATTGATATTTTCTCTCTCTCCTCCCCCCCACCCCCGGACCAGGTTCATGCAACTGTTGGCAGGATCTGGTGTCATGTTCCTGAGCACATCGGGTCGGCTCATGATGCTAGGTTGAATTGTACTTTTGAGCTACTGATATTTCCTCTTGAATTATTAAATTTCAGATAGCTGCTAATATGTGTGTCAGAAAAATATAAATTGTGAATAAAGCATGGCTCTCTTTTCTCTTTCTGTTATTGGAGTTAATACACACATGGATCCATGGAGGAGAGGCCCTCTCCTCTTTTGGCCTCACACTGTCATTAATACACATGGACAGCTGTCCATGCCGCGTCGGTTTTCATCAGCACAGGGTAGACACTTGGCGGTAAGGGAACCGATCCCATCCTATTTTCTGTCCTGGGGATTTGGTTCTGAGGCTCTGAGAGACTGAAATAGTCACGATGTGGCAAATCATGCTGCAGAATCATATCTGAGACAGCTCTGGGGAAGCAGAGGAGCTCCAGCGAGCAGAGAGCAGGCAGATGCTGGCAGAGAAGCAGAAACACGGGAACAGATGGCTCCATGGGGAGGAGTTTTGAATGCCGCACCCCCTGTACTTCTGGGGTAACCTTCTTGCCTTTGCCTGATATATTCACATGATTGTGCTTAAAGACCCCTCCGCCTCCACTTATGTAGCATGGGAGGGGATACACGCTCCTTTTCCAACCAGAAGATCCTCGGTCAAGTTGACCAGGATGAGAGCCTGTGAGATTTGACCTCAGAGGCTGCCTCTCAGGTGACAAGGAACGTATGACCCGTGCTGACGCAGGCCACTAGCAGTTAAGCACATTTCTAGAAATCGATCAGGGCCCAAACTCCTGCTTGAAACCAAACCAGCCATCCAAAAAGAGGAATCATGACATCGATAGTGACGGAGAAGAGTTGAGTCAAATTACCTGCAGGTTTCTATGGAAGAGTCAAACCTTTATAATTTGGCTCTGATATCCCTAGGGGGCAAATTGTGATTTGTTTGTTTATTTTAAAAGACAAACAACACCTCCCCAGGCCTGGAATAATAAGTGTTTTATATATAAAGCATCCTAACCCTTTAGCCTTAGACCACCAAGGAACAAGTGGCCCCCCAAAGTCAGATTTATTGGTTTATTAGCATAATGGAGGCTGCATGCTGGGAGAACCGTGGGGTGGCACCCAACATAGGGAAAGGTAGAATTATCAGACAATTTTCAAGAAGGGTAACATTCAGATGAAATGAAAATAAAGCTTACAAGCAAAACAATACTGGGTATAAGAGAGTCCTTGTCAGGTCTGGACTATAAATTGAACCCAGGCTTTTGTTTCCTTGGAAACGACCAAGTTAAGGTAAGTGTAAGTGTTGTCGACATAAACCCCTTATCTGAAGTTCCATCTCAGGGCTGGAAATCGAGGCTGGCTTCTCTGTGTCCAAGTGACTTAGATCCTCCCACCACGGGTGAGATGATTCATTCTTATTGATTCAGTTTCCAACAGTGAAGTTTCTGATAATCTCCGAATTTAGAGACGAAGGCGTTCAGGATGAAGAATGCAGTGGCTACTCGAAGAAGGTTATAATGTGTGATGTGTCCTTGAGAGAGATATTGTTTCCTGGGACTTTGCAGCTGGCTTGGTCTGTGGCTGTTATCCCAGTTTGATAAATGGCAGGCCAAGTTTTTATTTTCTTAGTCTGAGCTAAGTTTCACCTTTTCCAAACTTTGAGGCTCTTTGGTGGAGAACCGGGTGGTTGATGAGTCAATGCTCTTCAGTGTCCCCAAAACTTGTCAATAGATTTTTCCTAACACATTTGAAAGCTTGCAACTATTCTACATGAACATGAACATGAACCATTAATGGTGTTTGTGGGGGAGCTAGGTGGGAACTGCCAGCTTTGCTGTCATCGCAGCTGGGATTTCCCAGTGTCCAGAGGTGGCATAACATAGGGCACCACCTGAGTCTCTTGTGCTTCAGTTTCCTGATTTTTTTCCATAAGGAGAAATGCATATTATTATTTACTTAATTTTTAAGAAGTAAATTCACATCTTGAACAGATGCATTTCAAAATGAAACCTTTAATCACTATCAAGAGGAAAGCAGTATCACTTGCATCCATTCAAGGAATCATAAAAAGGAAATAAGATGATGACCAGTAGCATTTCTTTTCTAGCTCATTGCCTGTCAGATTGTCTGAGCTTAAGGCTGGCCTTTGGAAAAGGGAGTGGGGGTGGGATGCTGAGGATACATGTATTAGAAACGGTCAGAAAGGTGTCAAATCACTTTCTTCATGATATAACCAGAAAGACGAAAGAGCGTTAGAAGAAGAGCCCCATACCAGGGGGTTTTGTCCATTTGAGCTATTATAACAAAATAACTGAGATTGGATAATTCATGGGCAATAGAAATTTCTTGCTCATGGTTCTAGAGGCTGAGAAGTCCAAGATTACAGCACCAGCAGATTGGCGTCTGGGGAGGGATCTCTCCTTCCCAGATGACACCTCAAGAGCCCTGGCTGCCCAGTTACAGGCTCTGGATGGAATCAAGTGTGGCCACTTTAAGGTGTGTGACCTTGGGGACAGAGATTGAATCTCCCCAAGGTTCTATTTACTCATCCCTGATGGGGATAGTAATTGTTATTACCTCTCATGATTGCTTTGAAGATTTATTGAGCTGGTCCATGGGAAGCTATTAGTCTGTCATTAAAAAGTTTTCCATAGCTGTGAGCTAGGGCTGCTGAGACAGGCTTTTGTCAGGCACCTGCTGAACAGCCAATGCCAGGGTGGATCTGAACTGTGAATCTGAGTCTCCAGGGATGTTATTTCAGTCTGACCAGGAGGGGAAGGGAAAGTTGGCTGTTGAAGGTCAGTTCTTATTGTATCAAGGGATAAGAACAGGGCTGCCGAGAAGGGTCAAACAAAAAACGTAAGGGCTAGGGGCAGGAGGCGATAACAGAGCGTCTGACAAGATAGAGTCCCATCCCAAATGTAGCAGGCTGTGCTGAGACGTGGCTGAGGTTTTGCTGGCCCTCAGTCCTCTGTGGTATAGGTGGGTTGTCCTGATTAATGGAGATACAGTTGCTCTAGTCCTCAGCTCCCAAAAGGCAGTTAGGTCTAGAGACCAGTCAGGTATCATGCATTTATCTTTTTTGTGTGTGTGCCTACTATGCTGAACATAGTGCCTGGCATTAGGCATGCTAGCACAGAAACATGGCTGGCCAGGAAAACACAGAGTCAGGGGTCCAGGAGGTACTGAGATCAAGTAACAGAAGTTGAGGACTAATGAGACAAACTGCTGGAAGGGGCAGGAGGGACATTGGACAGTCAGAGACGCAGACGCACATGGCTGTATCTTGTCAGGTTATTGCTTTCAGTGTCAGTCTTTATCCTCTTGTTGTGGGTTGAATTGTGTCTTCTAAAAAGATGTGTTCAAATCATAATCCCCAGTACCCATGAACGTGACCTCAGTTACATGTGTGGTCTTTGCCGATGTAATCAAGTTAGAATGAGGTCATAATGCATTAGGGTGGGTCCTATTACAAAGACTGGTATTCTTATACGAAGAGGGAAATTTGAACACAGAAACACACACAGGGGAAGATGTCCATGCGGGAAGAAGCAGAGATTGGAGTGATGCTGCTGCAAGCCAAGGATTGCTGGCAAGCACTAGAAGCTAGGAAGAGGCAGGGGAGGATTCTTCCCTAGAGTGCTTGGAGGGGGAGGGCCCTGCTGACACTTTGATTTTGACTTTTAGCATTTAGAACTGCAGGAGAATAAATTTCTGTTGTTTTAAGTCACCCAGCTCGTGGTAATCTAGGCTGCTATTGCTGATAGACCTCTGATCCAAGAGTGTGGGTCCTTGGCCAGATGCCAGGCAGCAGGATGGGGAGTGAGTTCTCAGCTCTTCTGTGCCTTTTGCTGGCCATTTGTTATTGATGAGTCACCTGTCTTTAACATGCCCCAGGATCCTAAAGTGCTGCTTCATGTCCTGTCTGCACGAATCTGGTTCTTCCCACCCATGCACTGGTCTCTCAGCAGCTCCCAAGAGAAGCCACTGAAAGTAGCAGGTCAGAGGCCTGGAGCAAAGCCGGGAGAGGAAGGGTGTGGCTGAGGGTGGAGGGAGGAGGAAGGAGATAAAGAGCAGACTCTGCTGTTGTAGGACCAGGCACCAAGGAGCACTAATTACAGGGTACTGGAAAAAATCACCCACACATACCCAGGGATAACCGCATACAAAAAATACATACTCACAGGATTTCATTTGAGCCATTAAGGTCCCTGATGTCACCATGGGACACGGACCTGAGGGTGTAAATGGTCTATATTAATGTCACACTGTCATTAGGCACAAAACCACTCCTTCCAAAGGTAAAATTAGACAAATTTAGGGGGAGAAGACTCGCTTCTAAGGGGAAGTATTCTGTTTCCAGGCTTTGAACAGAGCTTGTGCATCTAGTGAGCATGAAACTGTCAAGGAATTTATTGAAATTATGGAAATGAAATGATGAAACAGGAAGGTACTGGACACAGAAGTGAGTTGTAAAAGATGCAGTGCCCAGCATGGTGCCAGGGAGGAAAAGTTTTTCTCTACAGAGGGAGCAAGTAGAAAGACAATAAAAGATCGTGCAGGAGGAAAGATGCTTTAAAATTGTGCTAGTGGGCAGGGCTGTGCTTTGATCAAAGGTTTTATGGTAAAGAAAATATTAAGGAAGAAACTAGGAAATAATGGAAAGATATAGAAATACCCATTAGACAATGTTATAATTTTCATATCGACAGTCATCCATATTTTAAAGAACTTAGGAGAAGAAAAGTAGTCTGTTATATTTACCCAGATTTTTCCATTTCAGATTTCCACTTGTATAATACCCTTTAGTGTTTCTTTTACATCAGATCTGTTGGAAACAAATTCTCTGTTTTTTATCATCTGAAAATGCTTTATTTTGCCTTCATTTGAAGTATATTTTTACTGGTTATGGAATGCTGGGTGGATAATTCTATTCTTTCAGCACTTAAGAAAAAGTTCCATTGTCTTCTGATTTTGAATGAGAAACTTGCAGTCATTTGAATTGTTGTTGTATCAGGGATTCTTGAGTTTAGCAATATTGCCCTTAGGGCTGGATATTTCTTTGTTGTGGGGCTGCTTTGTGACTTGAGGGATGTTTAGCAATATCCTTGGCCTACCAGACACCAGTGGCAGTCCCCTCCTAATGTGAGCAAAAAAGGTCTTCAGACGTTGGCAAGTGTTCCCTAAGAAGCAAAATCACCCCAATTGAGAAACACTACAAAAAAAAAAAAGGCTCGGCGCCTGTGGCTCAACGGGCTAAGGCTCCAGCCATGTACACCTGAGCTGGCAGTTTCGAATCCAGCCCAGGTCCGCCAAACAACAATGATGGCTGCAACCAAAAAGTAGCCGGGCGTTGTGGCAGGCGCCTGTAGTTCCAGCTACTTGGGAGGTGGAGGCAGGAGACTCACTTGAGCCCAGTAATCGGAGGTTGCTGTGAGCTGTGATGCCACAGCACTCTATCGAGGGTGACAACTTGAGGCTCTGTCTCAGAAAAAAAAAAAAGATTGTCTAAACACACACACACACACACACACACACACACACACTCACAGTGGCCATAAAGTTTGTGGCACCCTGTAAATCTTTGGTGGTCAGCATTTTGGTTGTACTATGTCTGGTCATAGTTTTCCTTGAGTTTATCCTGTTTGAGATTCGCTGAATTCCTTGAATCTGTGAATTTATGTGAATAAATTTGGGAAGTATTCCTTCATTTGTTTAAATATTTTTTTCTCCACCAATCTCTTTCTTCTCCTCTTTTGAGACTCCAATAACGTGAATTTTAGAACTTTTGATATTGTTCCATGGGTCCCTGAATCTGTTTCTTTCTTTTTTTCTCCCCAATTTTTGTTACGTTGGTTATTCAGATCAGATAATTTTTATTTATCTATCTATTCATTAACTCTTTCCTGAGTCATCTTTATTTTGTTGTTGAACTTATGGAGGGAACTTTTAATTTCAATTATATTATTTTTAAGTTCCAGAGTTTTTATTTGGTTCTTTTTTGTAGTTTCTATTTCTGTACTGTGAATTTTTCACTAATTTAAAGAGTGCTTATTGTTATTTCATGGAACATAGCTGACAGTAGTTGTTTTAGAATCATCGTCTGATAATCCTAGCATCGGGGGCATCTTGGCATTGGCCATTATTTCCTTTTCCCTTGTTTTATTTGGGTAGTTTAAAATTGAGTATTAGTTTTCTGTGATTAAGGTAATGTATTACCCAATCCTTAGAGATTTAAAACAAATTTATTTATTTATTTATTTATTCTTGAGACAGAGTCTCAGTTGCCCTGAGGTTGAGTGCTGTGGAGTCCTAGCTCACAACAACTTCAAACTCCTGGGTTCAAGGAATCCTCCTGCCTCAGCTTCTCTAGTAGCTGGGACTATAGTCACCTGCCACCACGTCTGGCTAGTTTTTCTATATTTGGTAGAGATGGAGTCTCCCTTTACTGAGGCTGAGCTCAGGAGGTCCACCAGCCTCGGCTGCACAGAGTGCTAGGATTATAGGTGTAAAAAGCAAAATTCTTACAATCCTGGAGGTCAGAAATCTAAAATTAAGGATTGGAAAGGTGCATTTCTTCTGGAAGCTTCAAGAATTCATTTCTTGCCTTTTCCATTTTTGCAGGCACATTCCTTGACTGGCAGTTGCTTTTTCCATTGGCAAAATGCCTCACTTCAATGTCTGGTTTTGTTGTCACACCTCCTTTTTGTCTGTTCCTCCAGCTCCTCTTGTATAAGGACCTTTGTGATTACATTGGATCCATCCAGACAATCAAGGATAATTTCCCCATCTCAAAATCCTTTACTTCATTACATTTGCAAAATACCCTTTCCTATATAAGGTAACACATTAATGGGTTCCCTTGGGTTCTGGGAAGTAGGAAGTAGGCATCTATGAAGGGTCATTATTCTTTCCACCACGGATTGCGTTCCATACATTTTGAATATTATGTTATGAGAGTCGAGTTTCTGTTAAAACGTTCTGAAGAATTTTTTTTTTTTTTTAAAGCAGGAAACTAACTCAGAAAGGTTCAGATGGCAAGTCCTGGCCCACCTTCCATAGGCTCTGGTTCCAAAGTCAATTTTGTTTTCAAAGCCTTCGTTTGGTTCTTCTCCCCAGAGGTGCCACTGGGGCTCAGTCTGGAATCCACAGGATGGCCATATGGTAGTTCAGTTCTCAGACGTTTTGTTGTGCTGGTTTGGGTTAATTCTACACATGCACAGCTTGGGAGTGAGCCTAGGATTTCAGACTAGGATTTAGAGAATAGCTTTGCCAGCCTCTTCCAATTTGTGATTGCCCCCACATTCTCGGTTCCCAGGATTCCCTTTCCTTGTTCCTTATTTGAGAAATCTGGGGTTTAAGCTTTCTGCATGGTTTCTTATTTTATGTAAATGAGTCTGCCTTGAGGCAAAACAGTGAGATAAAAGAAGGGGAAAAAAATAGAGGAATTCTTCTAGGCTCCTCAGACCAAAGAGGTTGTATACAGGATGTTTTCTGAGTCTTGGTGTCTGTCTGTCTGGCACTGCTACAGCTGCTCTTAGTGCTGGGGTAGAGCCAGTGAAGAAAGTAAGAGGTAAAATGGGGATATTTCTCTGTCCTTTGTCCCACAGGGGTCCCCCTTCCTAGTATCCTGGACAGAAAAGGAAAATTTCTCTTGGAAAGTTTTCCTTCGGTGACAGCTGTACATTTCTGGGATTTGAGTCCCCTAGGAGTCTAAGCAAGGAGAATTGAAAGTTAAAAAAATTTTTTTTGAGACAGAGTCTCAAGCTGTCGCCCTGGGCAGAGTGCTGTAGTGTCACAGCTCACAGCAATTTCAGACTCTTGAGCTTAAGCAATTCTCTAGCTTCAGCCTCCCAAGTAGCTGAGACTACAGGTGCCTGCCACAATGCCTGGTTATTTTTCTTTTGTTGCAGTTGTCATTGTTGTTTTAGCTGCCCCAGACCGGGTTTGAACCTGCCAGCCTTGGTGTATGTGGCAGGCACCTTCCCCACTGAATTATGGGCGCCATCTTGAAAGTTAAAAATTTAAACTAGGAAATTCATTGTTGTACTGGTTGTTCTCTGAGTTTTAATTTTCCTCCCTAGCATGCTGATTATTATTTACCTTTCAGAATCTTCATACGATTGTTTTATCTAGATCACCCAGAGATTTTAGTCATGATCAACGGGAAAGAGAGAGAGCAGAGAGCAGAGGGCATTCATTCCACCTTCCCCAATACCAGAAGCCCCAGGTAGATTATTGATAATATAAATGATGGCAAAGCTGTACCTTTGGATATTAAAGTATATCTGTCTTGGACATGGTGATTCTTCATCCCTGCAGAGAGAACCTGTGCTGAATTCCCCTAGTTTGTGCAGAAGCAGATACTTTTTTTTTTAATAATTTTATTGAATCATAATTGTGTACATTGGTGCATTCATAGGGCACAATGTGCTTCATATACAATCAGAAATATTTTGATCGTACTGCAGATACTTTTTAAATGACCCTTGTAAACAGTTATTGCTCGTTTGATGTTTGAAGTTACATTTGTTGAAGAGGAGATTGCTTTCTGCATGTGGCCTTTATCATCATCATATTTCTTCTCCTCCTCCTCGTTACTGAGTGCTTCCAATATATCAGCAGTCATGCTAAGGTCTTTGCATGTACCTATGTATCTTTGATGTGGCCTCGGCCATGTATGCTCTGTAGATGTTCCAGGGTTGGGCTTGAGCAATATTGCCTAAGAACCTGGACTAGGTGTATTTCACTTCTTACATGGACCCAGCACCTGGTCCAATGCTCTGTCCACAGCAAATGCTTTGTGAAACCTCTCCAGTGAACGAGTGAATAAGAGATGACTCCTGACTGAGGACAGTCACTCAGGGCACCAGCTTTGCTCTTCATCTACTAACGCTACAGATAATGTGAACAGGCAGCGTCCTGGCTGCTGGGAATACCATGGGGAAACAGATGACATCCCAGCTTGTGGAGCTTTACACTGGGGCTCTTTTACTGGGATGGTTAGGGAGGAGTCTCAAAGGAGGTCACAACCGAGCTGAGTCAAACATTCATTCACCTGCAAGGTCACATACCAACCTGGAATTTTCCTCTAGCTTAACACGCTCATCGTTTTCACTGGGAAGATCAGTAGTGCAAATAAGACTGCAAGAGAAACATTTAAAAATCAACTGAAGAGAATCAGTGACTCTTCTGTTGTGGGGGTCTTTGAGACCATCCAGTGATTTCTTTTAACCCAGTTGGTGTTTTATCCTAGTTTGTTTTTAATCATCAAGGGCTAAACAATTGCTTATTATTTAATTTGCTTTCCTAGATCCATAGTTTCAAAGAGTTTGACCACCAAAACAATTTAATGAAGTAGATTTCTCATGAGATTGTAGTGTCCATCTGTGAGGCTGGTAGAATTCCCACCAAAAGATAAAGGTACTTGATTTTTTTTCTTTTTTCTTTTTCTTTTTTTAGATTCTGTCTACAGCCTTATCCTAGCTTGTTAAAAAAAAATTTTTTTTTGAGACAGATTCTCACTATGCTGCTCTCTGTAGAGTGCTGCACTGTCACAGCTCACAGCAACCTTAAAATCTTGGGCTTAAGCGATTCTCTTGCCTCAGTCTCCCAAGTAGCTGGGACTACAGGTGCCTGCCACAACGTTCGGCTATGTTTTATTGCAGTTGTCATTGTTTAGCTGGGCAGAGCCGGGTTCACACCCACTAGCCTCGGTGTATGTGGCTGGCACTGTAACCACTGTGCTAAAGGCACTGAGCCAAAATTTTTTTAAATTAAAAAGAACATTATACAAATTTTATTAAAAATGCATTAAAAAAATCTAACTGTCCTTCCCCTGAGGTTAGACATTTTCCTTTTAGGGTTACTGGTGCACACATTTTCAGAAACTAGAACACTGGGCACCAGGTAAGTACATACTAGTTGTCAAATGAATAAATGCTTCCAGGGAAATTTTTCCTGATCTAACAGAGTAATAAAGCTTTAATTAAAATAAACAAAGGTTGATTATTAGGTTTTTATTTATTTGTTTTTTGGTGGTTATCTGACAGTGAAGTTTGAATAATGTACATCTTGAAATAGACAGTTTTTGAGCTCCCAGATGAATCCCGTAACATCCGCTCTTCTTGTGGACTCACTCACGGCTGGGCTTTCACACATGTAAAGCTTCATAATAGCTCTGCCTATTTGCAGATGGGAAAATGTGGCTCTGAGAGGTTAAGCTAGCGATCACACAGCTGGCAGAACCATAATGTGGGACTCCAGGAGTCTGGCTCTGAAACCTGGGCTGGTAAAGTCACATACAGATGGGGTCAAGTGTCAGGACTGACCCCACCAATGGCTTGTTTTTGTATGTTCAGTTGTCCACCTTCACCAGGTGTGTGACCCCTGCTTTCTTGGGGTTGGTTCCTGCCCGCACCCTTCAGTATGCATCCATTAAGGTGAAAGGCAGGGAAGTATGGGGTCATGGTGTCAGGGCCATTAAGCTGAAAGGCAGCGTAGTATGGGGTCATGGTGTCAGGGTCTCTGGAACTAGAATTCCTGGGTTTGAACCGTAGGTTTGCTGTGTCATTGTGGGCAGGTAGCTAGCCCTCTCTGTGGCTCCGTTCCACCACCTCTAAAATGGAGATATGAATAGCAGTTAACCTAATAGGGTTGTTAAGATTATTAAACAAGTTAATGTATGTAAATATACTCCTCATATAGTGATGACTCACTATCATTATCTCTGAGCACGGAGTTTGGGCATGTGTTCTCATGGGTGGGTGGGAGTACCAGGCTGGTGGTTTTCATGCCCTGAGCGCGGGGGCCAGGCGTCTCTGCTGCTGCAGGGACTCTGGGGCAGCCTGGCTCAGGGCAATAGACAGCAGATGATGTCAAGCACTTTGCAGTCCCTGGTCTGTTGGTTTGGGTCGTGTATCAAGTTGGCAGCTAATTTTCTCAGAGCGGTTGGTTGGAGTGGGCCTCAGAGGCTGTGCCTAGAGTGATGAAACACACAGACCTGGCCGAGATGGTCGTCATCTCTCCTCGTGATGAATATGGATTGCTGAGGCTTTATCGATCACTCTTGGAAAGAAAAAAAAAATTCTATGCTTCACCCACACAGACCAGTTTTGTTGCTTTGCGTTCTTTTTCTTCTGGCATTTTGACAAAGCCTGTTAATGAAAATGTTCCAGGGAGTTGTTTTTAGGGGGTTGGCTGTTGATGACTCTCTCTTGCTCCATGGATGGCAAAGGGAGCTGGTGGAAGACGCCGTCAGGCCCTCCCTGTCCCCACCCCCTCTCCACACCATCTGCAGAATCATCTTTCTGAAACACTGGTCTGTGTCACTCTGCTGGTTAAACATCTTTAGTGGAAAGAAACCTTTTTGGGGTGATAGAAATACTATCATGGTTGTGGCGGTAGTTAAATGGGTGTAGATGTTTCGTCCAACACATCAACTGTAGTTACGATTGGTGCATCTCAATTAGTCCTGAATCCAATAACCAGGAGCCGAGAAAAGCCCCAACTCCCTGGATAGGCTTTTGGAGGTCTTCTCTGTTTGGCGACAGCCTGTCTTTCCGGCCTCTTGTCCTCCTAGGCAGTGTCCCTGGCCTCCCTCTACCTCACAGCCCATGGCTGTCCCTGCCTGGGCCACTCCTACTCATGAGCTCAGACGTTTGCACCCTGTTCTCTCTGCCAGGAAAGCTCCCCTCACCTTTCCTAGTGAGGAAGCATCTCGCCCACCCCCCTGTGCCTCTCCAAGTCTCCTACGCGCCAGCACTGTGCTGGACAGGGGACCACAAAGCTATGTAAGATACAGCTCAGCCTCCGAGGAATGCACTGAGAAAGTCCCTTCCTTCCCTTTCCTTGGCCTTTTGCTCTTACAGAATTTCTTTTTATTCTTCTGGTACATGGAATCTTCAGAATGGAGGGAGCAGAGGGAGGGTCTGAGCAAGGAGGAGGACCTGGATATGGACAGGTCGATATAAATAAGATCCCCAAAGCCTCTCTGTGCCTCCCAAGTCTCCTGTCCTTCCTCCAACAAGTAGAAGCAGGCAAGCAAGCAGTTAAAGCTTTCCACTGTGAAGATACTCTCGGTTCCCAGCTCTGGTCCTGTAAGCTGTGTGACATTGGGCAAATTACTGAACCTCTCTGAACTTTGGTTTCATAGCTGTAAGTTGGTGAGGACCATAACAGTTCCACCTTGAAGGATAAGTGAATTAATGATACAAGTAAAGTGCTAAAAACAGTATCTGGCTCATAATAAAGGTTCTATAAGTATTGTCTGTTATTATTATTGGTGCCCACCAATAATAATAACAGACAATATGCTCGTAAAGAAATCAAGTACCAAGATGATACCACAGTATGACAACTGCCAGGAACCAAGAGGAGATGATGCTTGTGAGAAATTATGCTGGCGGAAGAAAGGCACTTTTTGGTTGATGTGATGAAAAGTAGACTTCAATGAAGAGGGGACACAGGGAGAAAAGTCCAAGTGCTAAGAGGGAGTGAGGCATGTGGGGGAAGGGTTTTCCTTGAAAGAGAATGCTGAGAGGAAGCGAGGCATGTAGGGGCCACAGGAAGGGTTTCCCCGGAAGGAGAATGCTGAGAGGAAGCGAGGCATGTAGGGGCCACAGGAAGGGTTTCCCCGGAAGGGGAATGCTGAGAGGAAGCGAGGCATGTAGGGGCCACAGGAAGGGTTTCCCCGGAAGGGGAATGCTGAGAGGAAGCGAGGCATGTAGGGGCCACAGGAAGGGTTTCCCCGGAAGGGAAATGCTGAGAGGAAGCGAGGCATGTAGGGGCCACAGGAAGGGTTTCCCCGGAAGGAGAATGCTGAGAGGAAGTGAGGCATGTAGAGGCCCTGGAAGAGTTTCCCCGGAAAGGCTCTAAGGGGACACAAGCTTGTGAGTTGGAGAAGCAGAGTGGAGCTGGGGATGCTCTTCAGAGCCAGGCAGGGGTGCGGGAGATGGGGTTGTGGGACGGTGGGACTCAGCCAGCTGGGGTAAGAAGCTGCGATTTGGTTCTAACTGCATTGGAGGCCCCTAGAAAGCCTTAAGCAGGGTCTGATCCTACCAAGATATTTAAAGCTTTCAGTTTCTAGCTGAAGCCAAACCAAGAGCACTGTCTCCTCGGTGGCGTCTGCGAAGGCGCTCCTTGGGATTGCACTGTATCAGGAGAATATGTCCCCCAGTGAGTCCCCCACCAACACCTGCCCCGCCCTGCCCTCGGAGTCCACCAGCCCACCTCTTTGCCCTCCCGCTCCACAACGCATCCCAACTTACCTACCTCATGTCCGCACCCTCGTGACCTCCTGAGGGATTGTCCAGCTCCAACATGGGAGAAATGTTCCCAGTATGCTCCAGGTGACTGTGAGTTCTTCAACAGGAAGCCCTTCAGAGAAATGCAGGTATGTACAGTGAGTATTTCCAACGTGAGGATTAAAGTCATCTCGTAAACCAGCTGGAGGAAATGTGGAGCAAAAGGACCATTCCTGTGACTTTCCTCTGACCTGGACGGCTCTTTCTGTGATCATCTTTTCAGTACCTTGATGTGGGTTTGCCCTCTGTCTTATCCATCTGCGGGTTTCCATCCATCCTTGGGATTTGGATTTCGCTGTATGTTGAGGACCGCTGCAGTGGTCCTCAAATCCATCCAGCCAGTGTTGCGTGAGGAAATACACTTTTCCATCATTTTCTCTGGCAAGGGATCGCATGGACTTTCTGGTCACTTTTCTAAAGGGGCTAATGCTAAACGATTCCTAAAGAGCCAGTGGTCACTGTAGAGGTGCAGCTGTCAGCAACTCCAATGCTGACATGAGCAAAGGGCAGATGAGGTGACCGGGGCACAAAAAAGAGGAGGTTCCCTGCTCAGGAAAGTTTGGCTTGAGGGAGAGAGAAACCTGGCTCTGATCCATAGCGTCTCTGACTGTCTTCGTGGCTTTAGACAAGTTACTTCACTTCTTTGTGCTCCACTGGGGTCGGTCTTAACCCTAACTCTCACCAACGCAGCAGTTCCCAGTGGTACAGTTCTGGAGATTTCCCGAGACTGTGTAGTAGGTGCTCGACGTATTTCAGTTCTATTCCTGGCTGGAAATTACCCTTCCTTTAGGGAGGAAAAAAAGCCTTAATTGAAAGCGAAGAATCACATCTCTAAATAGCTTAAGTCCCCTGCACTGTGCCATCCGATCTTCCACCATATTTACGATTAAACAGTATTTTTTCTGTGGTGGGATCCAGCATGCAGGAGGCCGCTGGCTTTCTCAGGCAGTTCAGACTCTCCTCTGTGAATCTACACTAAGCTTGCTCTTACTCTTTAAGTTTAGGAAGGACCCGCTCTTTTCACATTTTTACAACTTGTTCAAAAACTCTTGTGCATGTAATCTTTTTTTTTGAGGCAGAGTTTCACTATGTTGCCCTCGGTAGAGTGCTGTGGCGTCACAGCTCACAGCAACATCCAACTCTTGGGCTTAAGTGATTCTCTTGCCTCAGCCTCCCAAGTAGCTGGGACTACAGTTACCCACCACAATGCCTGGCTATTTTTTGTTGCTGTTGTCATTGTTGTTTAGCTGGCCCAGGCTGGGTTGAAACCCACCGGTCTCCATGTATGTGGCTGGAGCCGTAACCATTGTGCCCAGCCTTGTTCATGTAATCTTACAACTTGTTCTTAACTATTTTGTTGGTAGGTATGCTAACCTCTTCTTAAAAATTAGAAAACAGAGTCTCCAGTGGTCGAGTGACTTGCTAAAGGACACACAACTGGTCAGTTGTGGAGCTGGGCTTTGTACCTAGCTTTGTCTGCTTCCTGTAGAACGCTTTTCCGAGTTATCACGATGCTAATAAAGTCCATGGAGGGGACGTTCATTCAGGGACAAATGGAATCTAGTGTCATGAGTGTGGAAGAAAAACTATCTAAACTAGCCCTCTAAGTTTGTGACATTTATATGTATCTCATTAATAAAATGGTTCAGGCCACTCTGAGAAGGGCCAGTCTCAGCACTGATGGGGGTGTCCCCTGTGGGACTCAGCTGGAGCACTGGACACTGAGCAAGGTGAAGGTGAGTGCAGCTCCAGCTGTCTCAGTCTGGGGCTGGGAAGAGTTCTCCTGTTCTGAGGGTCGTAGAAGAGATGTCAAGGGGAGATGGACTTCCCTGAGGTTCTCTGAGAGCACAGACGCATAGAGATTCTCGTGGTGCGCACCTCAGACTCATGAACATACAGTGTCCTGTTCTGGCATAAATAAAGCAAGCCTGGAGAAGAGTAACTTTCCAACAAAGTATTTGTAATATGGAATCTAGGGTGGTCTGCCTCTCCATCTCACCTTTTCCCCATTCATAAAAGAAAAGTAAAAATCCCTTATCATTGACATGCCCCAGGCTGATCTTCTGGGTGTTTTAAAGGAAAGTCAAGGCAAGAGAACACACATTCCCTATTTCCTTGTATGTGCCGACATTTTATATCCAACTTCTGATTTGCTTGTCACCTTGCCCCTGTGACATAGGTGGTCATTATCTCCACTTGATAGATGAAGAATCTAAGATTTAGAAAATGTGAGCCATTTTTTGCAGGATTACATGGCTGGTAAATAGAGGTCAGAGTTCAAAATCTCATCAGTGACTCTAGAGTCCACGAACTTCCATTCACTGAATTACTTTCCTACTGAAGATGGGGACTTTGCTTTCAGGCTGCCAGGGTGTTAGGGGACTCTGTTAAATGGCATCTGATGTCAGATTCTGTGCTGGGTCCCGGGATGCAGAGTTGAATGAGACCCGTGTACTTTTCAAGCTCCTCTCATACATTGAGTTCACCTTACTGCGGCTGTTAGGTGTTTCAGACACTTTATGAAAGATGAAGGTGGAGACAGCATCTCCTTAACAATTACTAGCAGTTAAATAACTTCTGATGATATTGCAGTTACTTTTTCTTTTCTTTTCTTTTTTTGCCCAAAAGCAATTATTTAGGGTGTTAAGCAAGTCGTGAAAATAAGACATGTAGAAATGATGAGCAGATGAAAATGACAACCATTTCAAAGGCCAGGAGGAAAAGTCAATTCATGTTCCATCCTGTCCTTGGCAAATAGTCAGTTTCCTCCCACTCCGTTTTCCTGTTAATCAGAAGTGAATGTGGATCTGGCTTGTTTGCTTCTTTGATCTGTTTGTTCATTGACATTCGCACAGCTTCGGGACTGGGGTTTTTATTTCCTTTGTCATCTTGATGAATGCCTGGGCAATTACATAGCAAAGTGACTGTGAAGCCCAATAAAACTGATTCAACAGTGGAATTTAGTTTACGGGGAAGGCAAGATGACATCTTATAAACAAAGAAGTAACATATGATGGCATCTACCAGGCTGTGTGGAGAGTTTTAGAGAAATACGCCACAAGGTTTCAACTTATAAATAGTCATACATCTTAAGCTGGGCATTAAAATTGGATGTAAGAGCAAATGAAGTGGAGAATCTGAGCAGTTGTCTAGACAGTTCCTATCTAAACTGCTTTTTAGGAAGTGTCTGTATAATTAAGACAAAGACATTTTCTGGTCAATGTTTCTTGGTCAGTCACTTTGATTCTCGGTATTTCCTAACAGACAGTCAAAAGGCCGTATCTGGGCAATCCGAGTGAAGCCAGCTTTCCCCCTATTTTTCTGGATAATTGAGTCCTCATTTGTATGTAATCTGGATTCCATGATGATCGTAGTTATTTTTCTGCTAATTATTTGCCCTTTGGCTCTTAACTCAAAGGTTGCCTCCTTGGGGGATTCTTTCTAGACCTCAGATGAGTCCCCCTGGTCATTACTTGAAATGACACCTCCTTTTATAGGATCTTGCTTTGTAGGAATATATATTTGCAAAGTTCGTCTCTTCCTTAGAATACTCTCTCCATGAGGATGCGATCTGAAGTTTATCTCTCCGGCCTTGTCACAGTGCCCGGCGCAGGATGGGCGCACAGAAGGGGCTATAAGCTTGATGAGATAGAGCCCATCTTAGAGATTCTATGTAATAGTTTCTGGACTTGACAGTTCCATGTTCATCTCTGTGTGTTTACAGTTAACTAGTAAATATCCAACAGAATTGTCCGTATTCTTTCCCCTCATAAATGGCATTTTTTTTTTTGAGACAGGTTCTCACTTTATTGTGTAGGCTAGAGTGCAGTGGCAACAGCCTACCTCCCAAATTCCTGGTCCAAGCAATCCTCCTGCCTCAGCCTCCTGAGTAGCTGAGACTACAGGCACCTGCCACAATGCCTGGCTAATTTTTCTATTTTTAGTAGAGATGGGGGTCTCACTCTTGCTCAGGCTGTTCTTGAGCTCCTGAACTTAAGTAAGCCTCCCACTTGGGCCTCCCAGAATGCTGGGATTATAGGCTTGAGACACCAAGCTTGCACCACAAATGGCATTTTTACATGTGGTAGGGAAGAGAAAATTTAGATGTTTTTGTAATGAAGGGCCCAAACACAAACTTCTGACCTCCAACATGAGCAGCCACTTGGAATTGTTTCTTCCAGCTATGACTTCAGTAGCGTGAGTTTGAGAGCTGAGTGGGCCTCTGTCAGAGCTCAGAACAACCAAAGCTGCCTGACTTGGCCCCTGGGAGAATCCAGCTCATGGGGTTGGCCTAAGTAATATCCTCAGAATTGTGATCATCTTTTTTATTATTATTATTTTTAAAAACATCACTTCTTTTTTGTGTGGTACATATTCGAAGGGTCAAGAGAAAACGTCTAAATACGGATCAAAAATGTTTTCATATAGTAAATGAGAAAATATCATGAATGGTATGTCAATCAGGTTGATAAAATATCTCAGATTGCATGTGAAGCCCCCACACTGTACCCCATGGTTGAACTAATGTACACAGCTATGATTCAAT
>CAUYON010038357.1:0-10741 GCA_963573935.1 Arctocebus calabarensis
GCCTGCTTTTTTCTGTTTTCTATTTGCCTGGAATATAGATGACCATCCCTTCACCTTGAGTCTATATTTATCTTTTAAGGTAAGGTGAGACTCTTGAATGCAGCATATATCTGGCCTGAGCTTTTGTATCCAGTCAGCCAATCTATGCCTCTTTAGAGGACAAGTTAAACCATTCACATTAATAGAAACCAATGATATATCTTGAGAAAATTTAGTGGACATTTTAAATCCTTTTGTTGCTGTGTGAGTTGGACTTTGATAAAAAGTTCCTGGATGAGTTTACTTTTGCATTGGAGGATTACGCTCGTCAGAGAATAGGTCTGAGAATATCCTGGAGAGCTGGTTTAGTTATGGCAAATTTCTTCAACATGTGAGAACCCATCTTACAGTAAACAGTCCGCCCCTGTCCTGTCTAACTTACTGGTTGTTCTTTCTACCAAAACTGAATCACTTTGCTCTTTTCACTGTCAGGTAGCTGAGCTGGACTGAGGTGCAGTCACGTTCTTCCCGCTGGTCATCCAGCTGTCACTCCCCTGCTCGCAATTTCTTCCCCTTCTCCTGTGTTTATCTCATGGATTCAACCTCCGTCGTTGCCCAGTGCTGTGTAAGGTGGTGGGGGTATAACGGTGAACAAAGTAGGTGAAGTTCCTGTCCTGATGGGGCTGATAACTAAATGGGCAAACAGACGGTAAACCAGGCAACCAGCCAGCAAACAGAGTGTGTGTGTGTGTGTGTGTGTGTGTATGGTAGACCATGGTAAATCGTAAATGCACAGAAGAAAAATAAAGCCAGGTCTGGGGATAGAGGGTGATGGGGCCAGTTGGTATTTTATTTATTTATTTATTTATTTATTTATTGAGACAAAGTCTTCTTTTGTTACCCTGGGTAGCGTACGGTGGTGTCACAGCTCACAGCAACCTCAAACTCCTGGGCTTAAGGGATTTTCTTGCCTCAGTCCCAAGCAGCTGGAACTATAGGCACCTGCCATAATGCCCAGCTTTTTTTTTTTTTTTTTTTTTGCAGTTGTTGATTTTAGCTGGCCCAGGCCAGGTTTGAACCTGCCAGCCTCAGTGTATGTGGCCGGCGCCCTACCCACTGAGCTACAGTGCTGCCAGAGTTGCTATTTTAGATGGGGTTTAGGGAGCACTCTCTGAGCAGCTGAACAGGAGGGAAGCTGTCCAGGAAGAGGGAGAAGCACCACAGAAGCCTAGAGTGTGCGCATTTGTTACAGTTGACAATTGAGGAGGAGGCTGGTGTGGCTTTGCCAGGTTGGGGGTATGTGTTAGGAAGTGACGGAGGGTCTGATGTGAGACAGAAAGGGGACGCTTTGGCTGCTGTGAAATGTAGGTCGCTGCAGGGCAACAGTGGAGGAGGGAGACCAGCTGGGAGGTGCAGGGTGAAGACATGGAAGGCCAGCACTTCCGATTCACAGATGACACAGAGCTTGGCAAAGATGCTGGCTCACCAGCTCACCACCAGCATTGTAGATGCAGAATCAATTTTCAGAAAAGTTTGACCAGCCCTGTACGATGGATCAAAAATTAACATAATGATATTTAACGGGTCATATAGAAAGCCTGACCTCAGGTCTGCAAATCACCTATTCAGGAACCCTTGGGGAAGTCCTGGGGGTTTTATTTGACCTCAAAAGCATCTCCAGCTGACACTGAGATATGGTTTCCAGAACATGGGGTTGAACGCAGGTTGCAGGTACAAAGCTAAAGCTAAAACCAAGGGCAGTCAAGGCTCCACAGGGCCACATGCTGGCCAGGCCTCATCAGGGGCTCAGGGCTGTGTGTGGCATTGACAGAGGTATGCCCCAGAAGTATGTACCCACACAGCAGGGTCAGCCCCTTCTGACAGGCATGTACCCTGGCGCCAGGGGAATGTGTTCAGTAAGTTACTGCTATGATCATTGTTCTCCCCCTCCACCTATTAACATCTCCCCCAACTCTGCTAAAGAAACCGTTGTTTAACAGCACTGGTTAGATGTCAGCAGTGACATGAATGGGTGACCCTGTTTGGATTCTTGCTAAACAGTCCTGTAAAAATTTACATGGATAGTTACATTGAACCTGAAACAAGCCTGTGTGATAGGCACCATTATAAGCTCCATGTTACAGATAAGGAAACCGAGGCTTGTAAACGCGCCCCAAATCATAGAGTCTTAGCAGAGCCCAGAAGAGAACAACAGAGGGCACAAGACTCAAATCCAGGCAGTTTCATTCAAGAGCTAAATCTCTAAACCTCTGTAAATCTGATGGGTGAAATAATAATACGAGTTTTGTAATTTATATATATTTGAGGCTAGTTTTTTTATAAATAGGATGACATTAAACCTCACTATCTTTTATACTGATTTTATAGAAAATTTATGCTGACTTTTGTTCTATCTGAAAAATAGATTTTGGGGACATGATCCATTCGTTATTGGGAAATACCAGTATTTTGAGTCCTGGATTCAACATTTTAGGGACAACGCTGACAGACTATGTTTTATTCCAGGAGATGTTTTTTAACATGTGAAAACCACGTGGACAGAAGGAGCTAGAAATATTTAATTTGGAAGAGGAGGGCATTTAAAAGGAAGCAAAGGCTTATTGTTGCTGAAATGATAAAACCATAATGTCTAATATGATCTGTAGACCCCTAAATAAACTCTAGGTGATCAGAGCCAGGCTTTATTCACACTCTGATGACACCCAAATTTCTTTCTCTGGCTGAGACCTCCTTCGTAATCCCAAAGACTTGTAACTTCAGTCTTGACCTCTAAATAAACTTCTCTTCTAGGTGATGAGATCCAGTCTTTCTTCACACTCTTTTTGTGTGTGTGTGTCTGTCTTTCCTTCCCTCCCTCCCTCCCTCTCTCCCTCCCTCCATTCCATTATTTATTTGTTTTTTATTTACACTCGCATGACACCTAAATTTCTTTATCTAGCCAAGACCTCCCTTCTAATCCCCAGACTTGTAAATTCAGTCTTGCATCTCCAACTGATGTCTAATTTTACCCATGTCAAACTCAGCATGGCCAACACTGAGTTCTTACCCGGCCCATGACAGGTGGGTGTGGTCTTCCCCAGCTCAGAGGGAAGCACGACCACCCTGCCGCCTATTCAGGCCCCAAACCTTACATTGCACTGGATTCCTCTCTCGCTGTGTTTGTTTTCCAAACCCCGTATCTAGTCATCAGCCTGTCCTGTTGGTTCTGCTTTCACTCCCCCCTCCCCGCCTCCACTCAGACCTTCTCTCTAACTATTCTGTGTCTTGATCATGTGAGGATGTGCCAAACGGTTGTTCTTTCACCTGCCTGGACTCCACCCGCCCCCAACCCAGGGATTCTCAGGACTCACACCCTCATGTCCTCCAGATCCTCCTCCCATGGTCAGTGGAATAATGGACCTTCAACAATGTCCACACCCCGATCCCCAGAAACTCTGAATATGAGGTAGCTTAAATATGAAATATTACATTGTACATATTATATATGCAATAGAAAAAGAGACTTTGTAGTTGGGATTGAGGTTGAGGACTCGGAGGTAAAGGAAATTATCCTAGATTATCTGGGTGGGCCCAGTGTAAGCACATGAATCCTTAAAGTAGAAGAGAAAAGTAGAGAAATGTGACGAGAAGGACTTGAGCTGCTGTTGCTGGCTTGGAAGATGGAGAAGGAGGTCAAGGGACACAGGGGGCCTCCTGGACCTGAAAGCATCTAGACCTCAGTCCTCTGACTGTAGGGACCCTGTTCCAGGAACCCTCAGGAACCCAGGGAGCACAGCCCTGCCAGCTCCTTGATGTCAGATAAGTCAGTTAAGCCCATTGGACTTCTGACCTATAAAACTATGAGATGATACATGGACACTGTGTTTATTACAAAAGGAATAGAAAACTATGAAAGGTCTCCACTCAAATATTATTTTACCATCAAGGCCTTCCCTGACTACTCCCTATAATACTCAGACACCATCTCATCCTGGCAGGCCCTCTATACCCATTATCCTGGTTATTTTTTCTCTGTAGTACTTACCATCAACTAATACGCATTTATTTGTGTGATTATCTCTAACCACTCCCACCCTCAGTCCCCCCACCCATTAAAATATAAGTAAACTGGCTCAGCGCCTGTGGCTCAATGGGCTAAGGCGCCAGCCACGTACACCTGAGCTGGCAGGTTCAAATCCAACCCGGGCCGCCAAACAACAATGACGGCTGCAACCAAAAAAAAATTGGCCGGGCGTTGTGGCGGGCGCCTGTAGTCCCACATACTTGGGAGGCAGAGGCAGGAGATTTGCTTGAGCACAGAATTGGAGGTTGCTGTGAGCTGTGATGTCACAGCACTCTATCCAGGGTGACAGCTTGAGGTTACATATATATGTAAACTCTGTTAGGGACTTTTCTCTGTGTTCACTGTGATATCTCCTGGGACTAGATCTGAGCTTGGCATGGGGTAGGCAGTTAGTACCTTTTGAGCAGTTGAGTGGAATTAGCCTTTGGCTCCCTTTCCAGCCTCCTACGGAGATGCTGTGCTCACTGGCTGGCTGTGCTGAACTCGGCTTCTTCCATCCTCTCGCCTGGGCCTCGGGAGCCTTTGTACCTGTTCTGCATATGCCGCTTGCCTCTTCTTTGCTTTCTTTCACTGTACTTCTATTCTGAAGCATCAGCTCTCCCAGGAAAAGTTCCTGGACCCTGAGAGCAAGTCTAGGCTATATTCCACAGTATGCATTCAAACAGTGTTTTGAAAAGAAGCATTTTGTATTGCGTATAGCTCAAGTAGCTTTTTATACTTCCCTTTTATGACATACTCACAGTCCCCTATAGTAAATTCATAGTCATAACCTTCATGGTGCTTACAGACTAGAAATTAAGAGATATTAAGATATTAAAACAATTCATAATTACAAAGTGTGATGTTAGTTGCTGCTTCTGTTGTCATTAGCACAGAGCATCCCAAACTGCCTAGCACAGATACATATCTCAGTAAATATCTGTGGAGATGCGTCTGTGAATTTCATAAGAACCTGATATTATACTAAAAGTGAGTCATCATCAGTTATTACATTTATTCTAGTATAACGATAGAAGGCAGAAATTTGATTCAATTGTTTCACTTAGTTATGAAAATCATATATGCTCCAGTGACAATTTTAGATACAGAGAAAATTAATAATTTATAATATTACCAGTTAAGCATCATTTTCACTTTGTTTTCTTTCTGTGCATATGAGGTCTGACAGTTAAGTTCTCGAACTCATCCTTGGAAAAATGCTGTGTACTTCATTGTTGAATATCACTGTGGTCACCTTTGAAGGCCTCCCCTTGGGAAACTATCCACCTATGCCACTAGTTCAGCCTTCAAAGCAATTTTGGCACTCTTTTTCTGGAATGGCCAGAAGAACTATTCCCCTGATCTCCTGAATGTCATCAAAATGTCTTCCTTTTAATATTTTCTTTATCTTTGGATAAGGAAAAAAGACAGTGGGGGCCAAATCAGGCATGGGAGGGTGTTCCAATGCAGTTTTTTTTCACTGGCTAAAATCTCCCTCACAGACAGTGCTGTGTGAGCTGGTGCATTGTCGTGATGCAAGAACCATGAGTTGTTGGTGAAAAGTTCAGGTTCATTTTATCTAAGTTTTTCATTTAGCCTTTTGAGCATTTTCAGATAGTCAATTCGGTTAACTGTCCGCTTGGTTCCAATTCATAATGAATATAGGGTTATGTGGTCCAGCTCCCCAAACCCAGCTTACTTGGTTCAGTTATTGGGTAGAATTAGCAAGGTTTGCTTAGGTACAGCGTGACTGGGCAATGAAAGCGAATAGAAACCCCTAACAGTGTGCTCAGAGACAGAAGGTAAATTCTCACAGGCTTTATTAGCATTATGAAGAGAAAGTTTATCTGGGTTGAGAAAGCATAGCGCACTTCCAGAGAGGTGGGGGTGGTGTGGGTGAGAACAGGCCCTTCCACAAGGCAGTATAAGGGTGTAAATATCCCCTTTCTTTCCCTTTGGAATTGTTTATGCAATTGTCTCAATGGTCTCTCTGTGTGTCTGGGCACATTTGTCCTTTCTGTTGGTCTCTGCTGAGCTTGTTACCTCATGCCTGCTTTCTTTCCTTTTTTGGTGAAAATCGCTGAGTGCTGATCTGACTCGATTTCATCAATACTTGGGGTATTTGTGGTATGCAGTGTTCTACAGCTGTCTATCCCATATCCGAATATGAAAACTGTGTTTTGTGTAGAACATGCTTAGTTAATTGAACCACAGTGCTCCATGGCCCCTCCAGATTTCCTTATTCCGTGGACGAGGCTTCCCTCCCACCCCCCTGAATCCCCTTTCTTTGTCCCTATTCAGGGACTAATCCCTCTGATAGCAAAAAAGGGTAGCAACATTGATTTGACCCTTGATTTGGATTGAGGGGAGTTTCCTGTGGGTGGAGAATTGGCTGACTTCCACCGTGCACTTTGCCACTTTGTTTCAGGGTGGTATTGGTGCACCCATGTTTCATCACCAGTGGTAACACAACCTAAAACATCATCTTGCCACTCCAGAAGGTCTTGGCAGACTTTGACTCAGCTTTTATTCATTGGTGATCTCCTTTGGGACCATTTCTGCACACATCCTTGCACCTTTCTCATGCCCAGATTTTCAGTTAAGATTTTCCTGTTTCTCTTCTTTTTTTTTTCTTCTTTTTGAGACAAGAGTCTCACTATGGCACCCTCGGTAAAGTGCCATGGCGTCATAGCTCTCAGCCACCTCAAACTCTTGGGCTTAAGTAATTCTCTTGCCTCGGCCTCCCAAGTAGCTGGGACTACAGGTGTCGGCCACAATGCCTGGCTATTTTTTGGTTGCAGTTGTCATTGCTGTCTAGCTAGCTGGGGCTGGGTTTGAACCTGCCAACCTTGATGTATATGGCTGGTGTCATACCCACTGAGCTATGGGTACCGCCCAGATTTTCCTGTTTCTCTATTGATGTTTACTTTGTCTGTTATTCCTGTCATAGTCAGCTGATGATTTTGACACACAATTCAATGAATATTTGCAATATTTTTGTCAGTTCTGCCCATTATTGTCTGCCTTGACCTCTGTTCATCAGTGACACTTATTCTTCTCTCAAAAAAAAAAAAAATTGTTTACTCCATTTGTACACTGTTGTTTTCTTCATGGCTTTGTCCCCTTAAACTTGGACTAACATGTCCCTGATTTCACTTCCACTCTTGCCAAGTTTAACGAGAAATTTGATGTTTGTTCTTTGCTCTAATTCAAGCTCTGACATTCTCACGATGTCCAAGCACACAAAAACAGGCAAGAACAATAATGAAGGCTGCCCAGAGTGACACCACCACCTGTCAGCGTGAACCCAGCTGGGAGACACAAACACCCCAGGGTTAGGAAACCACACTGAGCTGTGTGTACAGTGCTGCCAACATGAGGGCCGGGTGGGAAGTGCATGAACTGAATTGTCAGACTTTATGTTTTAAGTAGTCAGTAGCATAAGTATTGTATTACAGATACTGTCTCAAAACAACATTGTAGTATCTCTTAATTATTCTTCTTCTAAAAGATACAGATGATTTGGTGCATATAATACATATTTATGTGAAATAGCATGAATACACTTGGCAATGCTGAAAATTAGAGCCTGGAATTACACTTCAAATAATATGGTGGTACCTTTTAGGTGACTTCTGTTTATGGAGATGGAATTTCACTTGATGTGGGAAGGAAGGCGAGCCGGCTCTTTTCAGGGAGTGCCCAGAGCAGGGAGGACTCAGGAAGGACTTGACTCTGATGGGCTCTGCCAGGGAACTGTGGAAAACAAGAATGTGTTAGTGCAAATTCTGGAGGATTTTGGAAGCAGGTGGAAGAGTTGGTCTTTTTCTGCAGAAGCCACAGGCTTGTGATAAGAAGGTACAATCCATAGCTAAGTAGTTTTGAGAGAAGAAAGATGGATTATTTTTTTCCTTGCTATGACAAGCAGCATAAGTACTGATGAAAACCATTCTCTGTTGGAAACTTTATTATTATTTTTTTTATTAAATACCATCATGGGGTACAACGTGCTGGTTTTATGTGCCATTTAAAATATTTCATCAAACTGGTTAACATAGCCTTCACCACATTTTCTTATTGTATTAAGACATTTATATTCTACACTTAGTAAATTTAACACATACCCTCGTAAAATGCACTGTAGGTGTGGTCCCACCAATTACCCTCCCTCCACCTATCCTCTCCCCTTCCTTCCCTTCTCTCTCCTCTTTCCCTTTCTTCTTGGGCCATAGTTGGGTTATAGCCTTCATATGAAAGCTATAAATTAGCTTCATAGTAGGGCTGAGTACATTGGATACTTTTTCTTCCATTCTTGAGATACTTTGCTAAGAAGAATATGTTCGAGTTCCACCCATGTAAACATGAAAGAGGTAAAGTCTCCATCTTTTTTAAGGCTGCATAGTATTCCATGGCATATATGTACCACAATTTATTAATCCATTCATAGGTCAATGGGCACTTGGGCTTCTTCCAGGACTTAGCAATTATGAATTTGGCTGTAGTAAACATTCTGGTGCAAATATATTTGTTATAAAGTGATTTTTGGTCTTTTGGATCTATATTTAGTAGAGGAATTGAAGGATCGAATGGCAGGTCTATTTTTATTTAGATCCCTAAGTGATCTCCAAACATCTTTCCAAAAGGAATGTATTAGTTTGTATTCCCACCAGCAGTGTATAAGTGTTCCCTTTTCTCCACATCCACACCAACATCTCTGGTTTTGGGATTTTGTGATGTGGGCTAATCTTACTGGGGTTAGATGATATCTCAAAGTGGTTTTGATTTGCATTTTTCTGAAGATTAAGGATGATGAACATTTTTTCATGTGTCTGTAGGCCGTGCACCTATCTTCTTCAGAGAAGTGGAAACTTTATTAAATTCTACATGATTTGCAGTGATTATTCCTGCCCTTTTGAAGTATCTTTCAAGGCACCAAGACATTGTTATTGTTATTATTATTATTTTGCATTTTTTGTCCAGGGTCGGGTTTGAACCTACCACCTCCAGTATATGGGGCTGGCACCCTACTCCTTGAGCCACAGGCACCGCCCTCAAGACATTGTTTTGTCCTTTTTTTTATTAGTGAGGATACTATGACTCAAAGATATTTAGAGATTTGCCCCAATTGGCATATAATGGAGATAAAATTTGTTTGTTTACATTCTTTCAAAGCATGATGTAAAGAATAATAATAAAGCTATATAAAAGCTATATGATAGGAGCTATCTTCCAAATGTTTCATTGTTGAACATGATTTATTATCACAACTTGGGTAAGCAAAGAACCATCAATAGTCACATTTTATGGAAAATCTAAGTCAAACTTATATGATGTTGAAACCAACAAAAAACTAGGTAGCCAATGAGCACGTGTGACCTGACATATTTGAGTGAATTTTTTTCTCTCACACCAAATTGATTGATTGGTTTTGTTTCACATTGATACATCTTAAGAGAAGAAAAATGAAGGTTTTTCATATCCAAATAATTAGTCAAGGAGATGTAGCTAAAATTAGTACTCCGGTTTAGACTGAAAACCTACAATTGTATAAATATCTGTAATCCTGTAACCCCATAAATATCAATACACTTAAAATCTTATATTTATGATCAGTAAGCTTTATCACATTTTGCAGGGATGATGTCATTATCAGGATGTTGGAAAGTAATGTATATATGTGGAAAAAAATCTAATACTACATAAACATGTAAAATAAAAAGAAAATGTGTCTAGAACCTTGTAGAACTGGAAGTTAGTTGAAAAGTTACTGATTTGTTTAAAGCACCATGACTATAAATAAAATAACTCTCTATTTCTTGACATCTGAATCTGAAAATCTCCATTGTCCCTCCAATTCAAAAGGTTAATTTAGCTCACCATACCCATGTATTCACCTTCCTTCCACTCTCAGTTTTAACTTTTTATTTCCATTTCATCATTAAATAAAAAATTAACATTATTATTTTCTCTTTTGGTTGCTTTGGAAACTTAAACCTCTTTCTTCACCAACAACTTAGTATCCTTTGACTACTAATTATTAAGAGGAGATAGTGCATCCCATTCAATTCCTTTCACCCTGTTCCTCCCAAGTTCATCTCCCATCTTCTTCTCTAATGCCATGGTTTTTTTTTTTATACTGTCAGGTTTTTAAATTATTACAATCTGTTCTGTAAAGATAATTGTCTTCTATGCAATAAAGGTTAATTCTAAACACAAAACACCATAATTAATGTTTCTGGTATTATATATATGTATGTGTGTATTTATATATATATTTATATTTTCACCTTATAATCAAGAAGTGTGTTTAAACTGTAGAGAAGGAAATGTTCCCTATAATTTATTAAATCTGTAGGGCTCAGTGGAAAATATTTTAAGTATTATGTCAAATGGACTCTTATTATTATTTTAGAAACTGTACCATATCATGTTATATTTACTTTGCTTTGTATTGGGGCCTTTATATTACATACAGTCACTTGATTTTCTTTTTGAAAAACTTAAGCTATTTTTTTCTTTTCTTTTTTTTTGGAGACAGAGCCTCAAGCTGCCACCCTAGATAGAGTGCTGTGGCATTACCAGCTCACAGCAACCTCTAATTCCTGGGATCAAGCAATTCTCTTGCCTCCGCCTCCCAAGTAGCTGGGACTACAGGCGCCCGCCACAACGCCCAGCCATTTTTTGGTTGCAGCCATCATT
>CAUYON010038358.1:0-19060 GCA_963573935.1 Arctocebus calabarensis
TGCATGAAATATCTTACTTTGTAACAGTGAAATTGCTTTCTCTTTTGTCTTGTGATTTTTTTTTTTGAGGTGAAATTTAAGTTTTTGTGTGAGTAGTACTATTATACCTATCTTGAGTGTCTTGCTTGTACTGTATCACATTATACTTTTGTTTAATTCTTAATAAACTGTTCATTTGTTAAAATAAATAAATAAATAAATAAATAAATAAATAAATAAAACTACCAGCTGAGATCCTGAAATTCCAGACAGGGCACTGACTAATTTCAGAAGAGGCAATTTAGAGATCGAGGATTTGAGCAGAGTTTTCTAATGAAAGTTCAGAGTTTAGGGCATGACAAGAGGGGAGAGGTTTGGGCTACTTCCCACACTTGCAGTCAGGACTTAGAAAGACCATATTTCTAGCAGTGAAATAGAAAAAACAGGAAAAAGACCGGCTCTTATGGGACTGAATCTTACTTTCAAATCATCTTAATCTGTGATTAGATTAAGGTGATACGGGACTATTACATATTGTGTCAGAAACAAACACAAATCCATTCTAGAGGAAAACAACAGCATCCTGAGTCTCCAGTTATCTCGTTAATACTTAATATTCAATGTTTGGTATGTAATAAAACAAAGCAATATGAACACATCTAAACTATCAGTGTATAGAAATTAACTCCTAAGGAATCCAGATAATGAGGTTATCAGCATCATTTAAAGTAACTGTTCAGTATATTCAAACAAAAATAACAAGGTTGAAAACTTTGGAAATGCTGCAAATGAAATATACAAGTAACAACTCATTGGCAGACTTAATAGCAGAATACCAACAGAAATGACTGCAGAGAGAATAGTTAATAGGAACATATTCAGAATGAAGCAGTCACCTCCCTTCCAAACACATACTTCAAAGCACAGAGGAGTTTAGGAGACCTAGAAGATAATAGTAAAAAAAGGTAACATATCTGTAATTGAAGAATAAAGAGGAGGGAAAATGGGACAGAAGCAATATCTGATGAGATAACTAAGAAGAATATTCCCAAACTGATGAAAAAAATTCAAGTCATATTTTCAAGTATCACAACAGCTAAAAGAATACAAATATTGTTAAGACTTAGGGAAAGTATTAAGTATTATAAAGTTGATGGTAAACAAAGAAAAAAAATCTTAAAAGCATAGAGGAAGAAAATACAAAGGGATAGTAGTAAGAGAAATAGATGGAAGCCAAAAGACAAGGGAATGGTAATTTCAATGGGCTGAAAGAAAATGACTGCTGATCTAGATTTCAATATTCAGGAAAAAATGTTTAAAAAGTGAAAGTAAAATACTTTTCTGACAAACAAAAACGGAGAAAATCCATCATCAGCAAATTGGCACTGAAGGAAATAAAGGATATTTTTTAGGCACAGAACAAATTATTCTAGATAGAAGAATGGCGATAGAGGAGGGAATGAAACACTATGAAAGAATAATTAACTTGATAAATTCAGCTGAGTATTGGCTATAAATAATCTTGTAGGATTTTAATGACAGAACAATAATACTCAAAAACAATAGCACCTAAGTCAAGACTGGATAAATGGAATTTAAGGTTCTAAGGTACTGAATGTCCAGGAAGCAATAAAAGTATTAACTTATATTAGACTTTAATAAGACAAGGATTCAGGTTTTAACCTTTAACTATCTAATGATCAGTAAGAGTATATAAAAACAAGCAAATAGAGGCTAAAAAATGGAATGATGATAGTCAATGCAAAAGAAAGCATGAAAGGAGAGAAAAAGGAACATGCAACAGGTGGGACAAATAGTGAGATGACAGATTAAACCCAAACACTGTATACCAGTTATGATATTAACAGCAAATGGATTAAATCTCTAGGTAAAGGACAAAGATTATCAGTCCAGATAAAAAAGATAGCCCTTGAACACTAATACAAGAACGTTAATGTCACCAAAATAGACTATCAAGAAAAACAAACAACAGAAAAGTAGCTCTATAATGATCTGAGTTTCGATTTACCAGGAAGAATTTTACATTTGTACCCAACAACATGGTCTCAAAATGTTCAAAGTAAAACTCTCAGAACTAAAGGGAGAAATAATCCATAATTACAGTGAGAGCTTTTAACCCTTATCTCCCAGTAACTGATGGAAGGAACAGACCAAAAGTAAAAAAATTACAAAACAGGACAGCGCCTGTGGCTCAGCAAGTAGGGCACTGGCCCCATATACCGAAGGTGGCGGGTTCAAACCTGGTCTCAGCCTAACTGCAAAACAAAAAAACAGCCAGGTGTGGCTCAACGCCTACGGCTCAATGGGCTAAGGCGCCAGCCACGTACACCTGAGCTGGCAGGTTTGAATCCAGCCTGGCCCCGCCAAACAACAATGACAGCTGCAACCAAAAAAATGGCCGGGCGTTGTAGCGGGCCCCTGTAGTCCCAGCTACTTGGGAGGTGGAGGCAAGAGACTCGCTTGAGCCCAGGAATTGGAGGTTGCTGTGAGCTGTGATGCTACATCACTCTATCCAGGGTGACAGCTTGAGGCTCTGTCTCAAAAATAAATAAATAAATAAATAAATAAATAATAAATTTTAAAAATAGCCGGTTGTTGTGGCGGGCAACTGTAGTCCCAGCTACTCGGGAGGCTGAGGTAAGAGAATTGCCTAAATCCAGGAGTTGGAGGTTGCTGTGAGCTGTGTGACACCACGGCACTCTACCGAGGGCAATAAAGTGAGACTCTGTCTCTTAAAAAAAAAAAAAAAGGAAACACCAAATAATGTTTCTCAAATACTAATGTGTATATATATCTATCTTCTGGGGAACTTGTTAAAAAGCGGATTCTTATTTAGTAGATCTGGAGTGGGGCTGAGAGTCTGAGTTTCTAAAAAGCTCCATATGATGCTGATGCTGCTGGTTCCATGGACCACACTTTGTACAGTAAGGCACTGTATTATTTTGTGTGATTCTGAAAAATTCCATCAGTTAAAAAAAATTGACTACTCACAAAGAAAATCACAGGAAAAGACAGTTTAATAGATGATATTTTAAACATTTAAAAAGAAATAATGCTTATTTTACACAAACTCTTCCAGAAAAAGAGGGAACATTTCTCAACTTGTTTTACCACAATCATGGCCTAATTAGGACACTGCAAGAAAGAAAAATCACAGATGGTGCCTGATAGCCTTTTAGGCTATCATATCTCAACAAAATCGAGTTTATTATAAGAATGCGGCTTGGCACTGTAGCACAGTGGTTACGGTGCCAGTCACATGCACCAAGGCTGGTGGGTTTGAACCTGGCTCCGGCTTGCTAAACAACAATGACAGCTGCAACAGAGAAATAGCCAGGCGTTGTGGCGGGTGCCTGTGGTCCCAGCTACTTGGGAGACTAAGGCAAGAGAATCACTGAAGCTCAAGAGTTGGAGGTTGCTGTGAGCTGTGACACCGTGGCACTCTACCAAAGATGACATAGTGAGACTCTGTCTCCAAAAAAATACAAAAATAAATATAATAAAAAAACCCCACAAATAGAAAAATACTTAACAAAAATTCAACATCCATTCCTGACGACAACTATTCCTAAATTATAAATAGAGGGAAACTTCTATAATCAGATAAAGGGGACATATAAAAACTCTACAACAAACATCATGCTTAATGGTAACATATTTAAAGCTTTTCTTCTGAGACAGAGAATAAAACAAGGAAGCTCATTGGCTTGAAGGTCCAAACCAATGGAATAAGGCAAGAAAAATAAATACTGGGAAAAAGGATTAGAATATAAAAAACCAAAACTGTCATTCACACAGATTTGTAGATAACACAAAAGAACCTACCAATAATTATTAGAGTTAATAATTAAATTATCATAAATTATTAGAATTCGTAGTTCAACAAAGTTTAGCAAGGTTACTGTTAAAGGGTCAATATAAAAAAATAGATTTTCTATATAAAAGCCAATTAGAAAACTTTTTTTAGTGATAGCACTTAGAATACCATATAAAAACCAAATATCTTAGAATAAATGCAATGGAATGTGTCTAAGGTCTCTACACAGAAAACTATGTTGAACAATATTAAAACTGACTTAAATAAATGAAAGAGTATACTGTGTTCACAGGGTGAAGACTACAATGGAAAAATATTAGTCCTTCCCAAACTGATCTACATACAAATGAAATGTAATCCCAATAAAAAGGCCAGGTTTTTTTCCCCCCCTTTTTCTTTTCAGCTTGATAAACTGATTCTAAAAAAATTTTTTTTAATTCATTAATAGTTTATTTATCACTCATAGTCATAGCTCAGGAACACGGGTCTGTGACAAACGTCTATGTGAATCAGCCCAAAGAAATTCTTTATATTCCAAAATCACTTTACGCTCTGAAAGACACCAGCCTTCCTCATCTCCTCAAAATCTTTCATAGCATCATAATTTCTGTAGAAATCTGCATACGCCTTCTTTCTTGGTTCAGCCACAGCAAACTTATAGAAAGCTGCAGCCCCCAGGGATACAACAAATGCTCCAACAATATGAATCCGCAGGCGCCTGGCCAAAAGGCCACGCATCTGAGGTTTGGCCAAAGCACTGGAAGCCATGGTAGGTACTGTCCTTGATGGGTATGCCAACCTCAAAGCGTCCTTCCCGGCTGAGGTCCGCACCAACTGCCTGATTCTAAAATTTTTAAGAAAAAAAGAAGTGAGAAATGGTGAGGATAATCTTTTTATTTATTTATTTTTTTTGAGACAGAGCCTCAAGCTGTCACCCTGGATAGAGTGCCGTGGCATCACAGTTCACAGCAACCTCCAATTCTTGGGCTCAAGCGAATCTCCTGCCTCGCCTCCCAAGTAGCTGGGACTACAGCCTTCCAAATAGCTGAGACTTTAGGCACCCGCCACAATGCCCAGCCGTTTTTGTTGTTGTTGCAGCCATCGTTGTTTGGCAGGCCTGGGCTGGATTCAAACCCAGGTGAACGTGGGTGTTCGAGTTCAGGTGTACGTGGCTGGCGCCTTAGCCCATTGAGCCACAGGTGCCAAGCCAAAAAAAAGTGAGGACTGGCCAGGACAATTTTTGAGAATTAAAAAAAGATATTTATTCTACCAAGTATCAAAATGTTATAGTTATGTGTCAAGTGACAATGGGGATGTGTTCTGAGAAAGGTGTTATTAGCTGATTTAGTTGCTATACCAACAGCATAGTGAGTATGTACAGAAACCTAGATGTTACAACCTGCTACGCACCTGTGGGATAGCATGTAGCTCCCAGGCTACAAACTTGAACAGATCGTAACTGTACTCAAGTTAGTAGTAACTGTACTCAAGTTAGGCTGGGCGGTGGCTCACGCCTATAAACCAGCATTCTGGACGGCCAAAACAGGAAGGCTGTTGAGCTTAGGAATTAGAGACCAGGCTAAGCAAGAGTCAGACCCTGTCTCCATCAAAAATAGAAAAACTAGCCGGGCATTGTGGTGGGTGCCTAAAGTCTCAGCTATTTGGAAGGCTGAGGCAAGAGGTTCACTTAAGCTTAAGAGGTTGAGGTTGGTGTGAGCTATGACACTACGGCACTCGACCGAGGGGGACAGAGAGAGACTCTGGCTCTGCCCACTCCAAAAAAAATAACATACTGTAGGCGAGGGGGGTCTGACCTTTTTTTTTTTCTTTGCAGCACATTGAAAGAATGAGAATTGTCTTAGGCCACATATTAAATACACAAACACTAACAAAAGCTGATTAGCAAAAAAAAAAAAAAAAGAGACCATGCATACTTTTCCATGAAAAGCAAAAAAAGCCCTCGCAAAATCAGCATTGTGGGCCACATGTTGGACACCCCTGCTATAGGCAATTGTAACACATTGTCTATCTAAATATATCTACGCATAGAAAAGGTACAATAAAAATAAGGTATTACAATTTTATGGGACCATTGTTGCATATGTGGTCCACCCTTGAGTGAAATGTTGTTATGCAGTGCAAACAACACTTGACTTATACTGTACAAAGCTATAATAATTTGCATTGGCCTAGAAACTTTGACTGTACAAAGCTATAATAATTAGTATTGGCCCAGAAATAGAGAAATAGACAATTAACCCATAAATTTATAAATTTCTGACTTATGCCAAGGCTTATACTGTACAGCAGTAGGGAAAAGGAGAATCTTTTCAGTACACGATGCTGAGTAAGTCGGATATCCATATGGGGAAACAATGAAATCTGGCCCATATTTCTCATTATAAAGAAAAATCAATCTTAAATGAATGACAGAGCTAAATATGAGAGGAAAAACAACAAAGTTCCTAGAAGACAAAGTAATCTAGACTAGGCAAAGATTTCCTAAAGAAGTCACAAAAGGGAACAATTAATAAACTAGACTCAAGATACTATTACTATTAATGAGATCAAAATGATAAGTCTCAGAGTAGAAGACAGTATTGGCAATATAGAGAACTGAAAAAAGGTTTGAATACTGAATATACAAAGAAGTCCTACAAATCAAATGAGAAAAAAACCCCCAATATTCCAAAAGATAAATAAAAAAAGGACTTGAACATGTACTAAACAAAAGACACTGTCCAAATGGTCAAAAAGCAAATGAAACAGCACTCAATTCATGAATTATCAGAGAAGCACATTACAACCATAAAGCAATACTACCAGAATGGCTAAAACAACAATATCAAGTACTGGGGAGGATATGCAGAGGATACAAAGTCCATACGGAGTCAAGGCAACTCTCTCACTGCAGTAGTTGAAATATAAACTGGGACAACCATTTTGGAAAACTGGCATTGCTTAGAATATTTACATATATGAATACCCTAAGGCTCAGCAATTGCAGTCCTAGATACTCTTCATAAATACATGCACGTCAGCAGAGAGACATGAACAAAAAAGTTCATTTAGCCTCAAACTGGAAACAGCCTAATTGCCTATTAACATCAATTGTGATATACGGAAAACTGCACCAATGAAAGAACAAACGACAGCTATATGCAACAACACTATAATACTATTGCAGGAAATAAATTGGACACCAAAGAATATACAGTATTCAAAAACTGGTAAAACTAATTTATGCTAATATAAACAGTTCCTAATTGTGGAAAGAGGAAATGATTAGGAGGGGACATGTGTGGAGTTTCTAGGACACTCATAATGATCCAGTTCTTGGCTCGGAGAGTGATTTACATGAGTGTGTTCACATGTGAATATTCAACAAACTATACACTTAACTATTCATGTTATACTTCAATGAAAAAGTTTTAAAATATTATGCAACCTTTGGAAAAACATTGTAAATATATAAAAAGTCATAAATTTCAGGGATTTTTTACTATTTAGTTATTTATTTTTTGAGACAGAGTCTCACTGTGTCGCCCTCAGTAGAGGGCTGCGCGGTCACAGCTCACAGCAACCTCAAACTCTTTGGGCTTAAGTGATTCTCTTGCCTCAGTCTCACAAGTAGCTGGACTACTGGCGCCTGCCACAACGCTTGGCTATTTTTTGGTTGCAATTGTCATTGTTGTTTAGCAGGCCCAGGCCGAGTTTGAACCTGCCAGCCTCGGTGTTCGTGGCCAGCACCCTAACCACTGAGGGACTGTACCAAGCTGACTTTTACTTTTTAAAGCTTATAAATATAAAAATGATAAAATAAGTGATATATTATAATAGGTTATGGAGCTGAGTGACAGAGAACAATGCTTCTCCCAGCTTAATGTAAGTTTTGGATGGTGTCTAACAATATGGCTGAAGTGATATGACATTTGGTGTGAGACCAGGCAATATTCTATAGAAATAGAGAAAATTCCTAAATTTTTACTATACTTTTACTTTGGTATCACATTGGTGATATAGAGAATCACTTTTATTTCTATATCACCAACGTGTTTTTTAAATGTAAATCTTTTTTTTTTTGTAGAGACAGAGTCTCACTTTGTCGTCCTCAGTAGAGTGCTGTGGCATCACACAGCTCACAGCAACCTCCAACTCCTGGGCTTAGGTGATTCTCCTGCCTCAGCTTCCTGAGTAGCTGGGACTATAGACACCTGTCAACCTCAGTTTATGGGGCCAGCACCCTACCCACTGAGCCACAGGCACTGCCCTGTACTTGTAAATCTTTAATGTTGAAGTTTGTGGCAAAAACAAGGTTATTACCCATTCCTCTTCATGTCAAATGACTTCATTTCCAGATAGTACATATTAACAAAAAATGGGAGTAGAAATACTAAAGAATTCTTCCCTAGTGGTTAGGCACAGTGGCTCACGCCTGTAATCTTAGCACTTTGGGAGACCAAGGCCGGTAGACTGCTTGAGCTCAGGAGTATGAGACCAGCCTGAGCAAGAGTGAGACCCTATCTCTACTAAAATTTAAAAATTATTCAGAGCTCAGCGCCTGTAGCTCAGTAGCTAGGGTACCAGCCACATACACCAGGGCGGGTGGGTTCGAACCCAGCCTGGGCCTGCCAAACAACAATGACAACTACAACAAAAAAATAGCTGGAAGTTGCGGCAGGTGCCTGTAGTCCCAGCTACTTGTGAGGCTGAGGCAAGGGAATCACTTAAGCCCAAAGAGTTTGAGGTTGCTGTGAGTTGTGATGCCATGGCATTCTACAAGGGCAACATAGTAAGACTCTGTTTCAAAAAAAGTTAATCAGTTGTTGTGGTAGGTGCCTGTAGTCCCAACTACTCGGGAGGATGAGGGAAGAGGATTGCTCAAGCCCATGAGTTTAAGGTTGCTGTGAGCTATGATGCCACAGTACCAGGATGACAGAGTGAGACTATGTCTCTAAATAAATAAAAAGGCTCAGCACCCATAGCACAGTAGTTACGGCACAGAGACACGTACCAAGGCTGGCAGGTTAAAACCTGGCCTGGGGCAGCTAAGCAACATTGAGAACTGCAACAAAAAAAAATAGTCAGGCATTGTGGCAGGCGTCTGTACTGCCAGCTACTTGGGAGGCAGAGGCAAGAGAATCACTTAAGCCCAAAGAGTCTGAGGTTGCTGTGAGATGTAACACCATGGCACTCTACTCAGGGTGACATGAGACTCTGTCTCAATAAATTAAATAAAGTGACACATTTTCAGTTTCCACATATATATAAGTACTATTTACTAAGTTCCAATTATATGTCATGTATTGACGAATGCTTTACATACATTATCTTTAAAACTCAATAATTGAAGAGAAGCTATTAATAGTCCCATTTACAGACAAGCAAATACTCAAGAAACTAACTTCACATAGCTAGTAAATGATAGAGCAGACATTTAAATCTAGATATACCTGAATATGCTTAGTCTCTGTCTATTATTTCTCAACAAGTCTCCTTTCCTACATTATTTTCATATATAATATTTTGAATGGGCATGCTTGCTAAATATTTCCATGTATTTTACTATGCATCTAGTAAGTCAATTGCACCATATTTAGTGTCATTAAAAATTAAACACACAAATATCTCATGTAGAAATCTGAAAGAGTACATATCAACCAAGGAAAGACAAGTGATGGTGCCTGTGGCTCAGTGAGTAGGGCACGGGCCCCATATACCGAGGGTGGTGGGTTCAAACCTGGCCCCGTCAAACTGCAATAAAAAAATAGTCAGGTGTTGTGGCGGGCGCCTATAGTCCCTCGGGAGTCCCTATAGCTCTTCGGGAGACTGAGACCAGAGAATCACCTAAGCCCAAGAGGAGGAGGTTGCTGTGAGCTGTGATGTTACAGCACTCTACTGAGAGTGACAAAGTGAGAAAAGTTAAGAAAAAAAAAAAAGAGGCGGCGCCTATGGCTCATTGAGTGGGGTGCTGGCCCCATATACCGAAGGTGGCAGGTTCAAACCCAACCTCAGCTGAACTGCAAAACAGAAAAATAGCTGGGCGTTGTGGCGGGCGCTTGTAGTCCCAGCTACTCAGGAGGCTGAGGCAAGAGAATCGCCTAAGCCCAGAAGCTGGAGGTTTCTGTGAGCTGTGTGACGCCATGGCACTCTACCTATGGCGATAAAGTGAGACTCTGTTTCTACAAAAAAAAAATAAGAAAAAAGAAAGAAAAGAAAAAGAAAAGACAAGCCTCTTCTGAGAGTCTGCTTACTATAAGAAGAATTAGGTTTGTTCCACCTTTATAGACTATTTTTACATTAGAAAAAAATTACACACTTAGGAAAATTTACTAGGAGCAAACTTCAACTATTTGTAAGGCTAATCACAGAGATGGCATTTTAAACTCACATGTAGAATGACTAAAGAAACCATCTGAAAATTTAACAATTACTGCTTCAATATTCTTCTTGCTCCGAGCTTTGCTACGCTGAGTTTTTCAAATGTTAGCAGCTTGTGGAAATGCATTATAAACATACCTCTTCTGAGTCTTGTGATTTGGTGGCTTCTTCATTCAAAATATATTGTCCTCTATAAAACTCCTTGATCCTTAGATTTAATTTTTCAGTTTCTTTTTTCAAGTTCTCATAACTTGGCAAAGGTTTAATGGCTGAATCTGAGCCCTTAAAAGGCAAAGACTCATCCAAGCTGTTCTGAGGTTCTCGCCAGGAAGGGGAATGACTATCTGGGTCAGAGTTTATGTCATCCTCATCAAGTTCTTCTCTAACCAGAGGGGCTGAAGAGGGTTTCAGACACACGGAAGCATAGTTCTGGCCATACAAAACCCTCAAAGTTTCTTCTGTCTTCCACTCAGTCAAAGTCTCCTTCAAAACTTGAAGTAAGTCTGTCTTTGCAACTTCAGGACACGCCTGCACTGAACTACAGACTGACCCAGAAACTTGGTTTGATTTGGCAAATTTTTTCTTAAAATGTTCAGCGCTTTTTTTACTTATGCCTACTAGAGTTATATCTGACCTACTGTATTTATAATCAGAATTTTCAGAAGCTTTTGATCTCTCAGGCAAAGTACTACTTAAAGAAATCTGAGTATTTACTCTCTGTAAAGGAAGTCCATATGCAACAGCTTTCTCCTGACTATCTAATCTGCAATTGCCTAACTGTTCAGTGACACCTACTACTGTCTGTTCTATGTCTTTGTGTTTGGAATTAACTTTTTGACAAGCTTTCTTTTTCACTATGCTTTCTGTGTGTAGCTGTGGCCTAATACTTGTTGAATTTGGTCTGTTTCCTGGTAGAAGGGAGGAAACAAAGTCTTGCTCATTATCACTGCTACTATCACCATGAGTGCTAGAAGAACTAGATTCATATTGCTTTTCAAAATGGCTGGAATTGTCAATATCTGATGTTTTAATGGCTTTACTGCATAATTGTATTTCTTCTCCCGCATGGCCACTGTAGAACAAAAAAATAAACAAAATAACAGGAAAATAAAATGTCTCATAGTATTTACATATTACTTGAAAGTTATTTGTAATTTTAAGGTACAAATTTTTATTACCTGGGCAATAGGTTCTGATATATAAATTTCAGAAGAATCATATAAGTTCTCTATCCCTAATATATATTTGATACAGTTTCCCTTCCATTTTCTTCCCTTGTCTTCTCTCCTCAGTTATTTTCAAATTGTTAAAGGAGTACAGCAAAAATGAAAAAAAAAAAACAAAATTGGATAATTCTACCCTATTGAAATACTTGGGTTTTTCCAAGTGCCCTTCTCCACTCCCATCCACAACCTTGCTTTCAATAAGAAAAAAAAAAGGACTGAAAACAAGGTTGTGGATGGGAGTGGAGAAAAGATGACAAGTCTATTCAGAAGAGTATTAAATACCATTCTTCAGTTAGAATCTAGCATATATAACTGTCTCTTGGATCAGAAGGAACATGAATAGTTATAATTTTTAAAATATTAGGATAATATAATTTTCAGATATCTCATACTTTCTTTTGGAAATTTAGGGCAATTATAATAGTTTGAAGCTGTAAGTTAAAGATATACATCGATAAATAAATATCTCTTACTTGTGTTCAATTCTGTGTGACTAAGGTAGTGAGTGACTAATAACCAAGAACATTTATTCTGAGAATTAAAGGATATGTCTTAAGAGATGGCCATGGCTGCGGAAGTAATACCATGACAAGAATTCAGGAAAAAAATAAATCACAATTTGGAATTTATATGAATGCTTTAGACACTCTTTCAAATAAATGAATAGCTTACAATATCTTAAAATACTGTTAAGACTATAAAAACCTTTCAACAAATATTATTGGTACGATCTAGTTGACAAAGAAGCACAGTATCTGCGATGGAGGCTGTGTTTGTGTCACATTTCAGCAGGTTCAATTAGACCTTCTCAGTAGGAACAGCTGTACAATAAATCATAGAGATCAAACACATTATCTTAACCATCACAAAAGAAAAAGCTGAATAGTCAAATATTTCTCTGTGTGGGCTAGAATGGTACACTTACATAACGCATCAGCACCGGAAGTCTAAGAGCTTATATCACCTGGTTCACTCCTAACATTTCTATTAACAGGAATCTACAGAAGGTAAGTGATACTGATTCAACTGTACCTTTGTCCTTCTTTTAGCAGCTGAAAATCAGGGTGCCTGTAACAAAAACAAAGAAATAGAAAAATTGAAGTCAATTGACATATCAAACAAAGTTTATTAAGAGTACATCAAATAGAAAATATAATTAAAAGGGAACAAAGAGGCTTGGTGTCTGTGGCTCAACGGGCTAAGGTGCCAGCCATGTACACCTGAGCTGGCGAGTTCGAATCTAGCCCCGGCCCGCCAAACAACGACAGCTGCAACCAAAAAAAAAAAAAAAAAATAGGAACAAAGATTTTTTAAAAAAATGAAATTAAAGGACAAAATAATATGAAATTCATCAATAAGAAATTTGGATTATTCGCTTATCCACAATTTACTAAGGACTAAGTTCTAATTCTATGAGCCCAATAAAGTTTTCCTTACTAAGCTTAGACTAAAGTAAATCTCTTTTCTAAATTCCAGACTCAATATAATATAATCACTCATTCCTTTATGGCCTAATACTATACCTATTACCTACATTTTATTGTTTATATGTTTAAGTCTGGTTTCTTTTTTTGAGACAGAGCTTCAAGCTATTGCCCTGGGTAGAGTGCTGTGGCATCACAGCTCACAGCAACCTCCAATCCTTGGGCTCAAGCGAATCTCCTGCCTCCGCCTCCCAAGTAGCTGGGACCATAGGCATCTGCGACAACGCCCGGCCATTTTTTGGTTGCAGCCCGGGCTGGATTTGAACCCGCCAGCTCAGGTGTACATGGCTGGCGCTTTAGCCTGATGAGCCACAGGCCCCGAGCCTAAGTCTTGTTTCTTAAGCAGATCACAAGTTCCTTAAAGAAAGAGATTATGTTTGTAATTAGCTTGTATTTCTCTAATACGGTCAATGAAATGTTTTTGCCTTAATTTCTGAGAAAGCAGTTATACTGTAGAATGAATGTGAAAAATGTAGACCAAGTGATTTAGTAAAACTCTAGGAAGAATTCTGCCGTGCAATATCAGAAATCACACTTGGCCATCATGATATTAAAAGGGGGTAGGAAAAAGCTCTTACAAATTTATGTATAAAGAGGAACAAACATGATAGTAAATGAATCCACAAGGACAGGAAGGCTCTGTAAGTATTTCTGAAGTGATTGAGAGAAAGTACCTTCTAAAGACTGCAAAATGGATTAAATAAAAAAAGATATAAAAGGAAGTAGGTGTATGCTAAGGCACTGAGCCAAAATGGGGCTGCATTGAAGGCCATGATACTGCAAAAGAACTCTCAATAAAAAGTCAAGTTGTGGGGCGGTGCCTGTGGCTCAAAGGAATGGGGCGCCAGCCCCATATGGCAGAAGTAGGGGGTTCAAACTCAGCCCTGGCCAAAAACTGCCAAAAAAAAAAAAAAGTCAAGTTGAATGGATAGATATAACCAGAACTCATCTAAGTTATGACATTTAAAGACTGCCAGGCAAAAATATCAGTGTCTCAAGTAGTTTTCTATATTAATTCAGCATGAACTCTGCAACTACTACCTTGCTTTTGTTTAGTCACAAGCATAGGAGACACTTCAGGGAACATGCTCTCTTCCCAATCCTCTCCTTTGTTATAGGAGATACTACTAACTGATGAAGGCATTCTTTCCTATTGAATTCTTTTTCAGTACCACATATCAGAGGCACACAAGATGAACCCAATATTTGCCATCCCTGCTCCAGAGATTCCCTTGCAGTTCAGGAATCCTCAAGATAACAATAACAAATTTAGAATATAAAGACAAGTAAGCCAACAGAGAGTTACCTGAAAGTAGAAATTTAGTTTTTCTTCTTCCTTTGTCCCTTAGCTGGTCTAGACCTTTCCAAGCATTCCAATTATACTGTTTACCCTATTGCTTCCCTCTCACTAAAATTCTAGTTATAGGAGCTGCCTCATTTGGTCAAAGAAAACAAACGATACTACTTGGATGGTGACTACACTTGACTATTCCAGTAGATACGTGTAACTCTTATTAAGGGCTTTGGGACCTAAATGATATGCTAATGTTTATAACAGAGTGTTTTCTCCCATTTCTATTTCCAATACTTTCACTCATATCACATATTCTTGCCCAAGTCTTTCTCTTTTTTTTTCGTTGGCAGTTTTTGGCAGGGGCTGGGTTTGAACCCTCCACCTCCGGTATGTGGGACCAGCACCCTACTACTTTGAGCCACAGAAGCCACCCTCTTGCCCAGGTCTTTGTGGCTAAAATTATCAAGCTCAGCAGCATGCAGCTGATAGTCTGGCATTTGTTCCTATACTAGGGTCTGAGGATCACTGTAGGCAAGAAAATATGTATTGACACAGTAATTCTCAACTGGATTCTTACACCCAATGGCTAACTTACAAATGCAGAATATATTCCATCATTTAACAAATTCCTGCAAAAATCAAATTCTGAACTATTATACATATGGACTGTTGGGAATGTTAAATAATATATATTTAACATTAAGAATAATATATTCTTTTCTTAAGACTATATAATTTAGTAGGAGAAAAATGAATATTTTAAGAGCTTTATAAATACTAATCCTCATGACAATGATATAGCTATTACTGTCATTCCATGTTATATTAATAGATAAGAAAACTGAGTACAGAAAGACTAAATAATTTGCTTCAAATCACATAGCTAGTAAGTGGTGAAGCCAGGAATCACACCCAGACAGTATGGCTCATAATAATTATGTGGTTGATCACAGAATTCAAGAGAGTAATATGCATTAAATACCATGAGAGAGATAAGAGCTACTACAGGAAATCAGAGAAGAGGGAAAAACTTCTTCTGAGCCAATCAAGAAAAGTTTCAGAGCTGTCATTTCAGTTAGGCTTATAAAGACTGATATAGGCTGGGCAAGGTGGCTCACACCTATAATCCCAGGTGAGGCCAAGGCAGGAGAGTTGCTTGAGCTCAGGAGTTCAAGATCAGTATGAGCAAGAGTGAGACCTTGTCTCTACTAAAAAAAAAAAGAAAAATAGAAAAAGCTAGCTAGGTGTTGTGGCAGGTACCTGTAGTCCCAGCTACTTGAGAGGCTGAGGCAAACTTACATAGTTTATATACAAAGGCATTTAGGAATAACCCCACAAACACCATCATGAAGTGTTATTCCACAAACTGCTCCCTTTTCTCTCTCTTTTTTAAAGCATGCAGTCATGCTTAAACCTATTCTATCCCTTAAAAAACAAACAAACAAACAAACCTGTCCTTCAATTACACAGCCTTTCCCCATTTGATTGTAAGTCTTCGTTAAAGTTTGCACTCACCATTTTTAATTCCATATCTCCTATGCAGTTATTAATGGTCTGCCTCCTGGAATCTGTATCCATCATTCCTCTGAAATGGCTTTTGCTAAAATCACCAATTACCATAGGACTGCTAAATCTAATGAATAGTTTTCAGTTTTGTTTTTTTTTTTTAAGTAGAGGAAAAAGAATCAGTATGAAAGGATATCCTATGAAGGAGGAAGAACAGGACCAAATTATAAAGCAAGGCCCTGGAGAGAGAACAGAATCAGTAACCTAGAGGAGTATCAACAAAGAGGAAGCAGAGAAGACAGAGGGCATACGAAGAAAACAACACTGAAGGAGATTCTGCGGGATGCCCCAACTGTTTTGGTAAAGCAGGTTTAGTTATCTACTGTGTTGGGGGCTGGATTCAAGATTTAAGGAGAACAGAAATGGTTTGAATGTATGAGATAGTCAATAAGAACAAAGGAAAAAACGTGAGCACACAGTAGAGAACAGGGCCAAAAGAATATGAAGAATGGAGCCTTGGGTTTAAATCCAAAATCCAGATGTATCACCAAGTATCCTTGGGCGAGTCACTATACTTCTCTGAGCCTCCATCCCACCATCCATAAAACAGGTAATGTATTTCCCCAGGGATGCTGTGAGGACTGAATTAAATGAGAATTTAATGTTTTGTGCCAATGGTCTTATTTGACAACTTTCCTCAGAAATGTTCAGCAACCTAAACACAGAAAACAAGTACAACTGGAATTTGGGAAGGTCACATGGCAGAAGGTTAAGGTGGAATCTGGGCTTGTCTGAGAGGACACTGTACTTGCTGACACAGCACAAAAGAAAACAAATGTAATCAGGAGGTCAAAATGAGGTCACAAAGCAGCCTTAGGAATGATAGCTGTAGATGAGAGAAAGGTTATGGTGAGAGATGGGAACTCTTATTTCAAGATCTTGGAGGTAGAATAGTTACAAATAAGAATGAAGTCCAAGTGTGGCTAAATCAAGAGGTAATCAAAACGTAAACATTATTGTAAATCATGAATATAATTTAAGACAGCTTTATGAACTAGTACCCCCATTTACACAACTTGATCTTTTTTGAGAATTAAAAGAAAAGTTCAATCTCTAAAGGTGGCATCGGAAAAATCGGTACGTCTAAGTGCCTATTACATGCTTGTAGGATTTTTTTTTTTAAATTTTGGTAAAATAACATAAAATTTACCCTGACAGATTTTTAGGGGTGTAGTTCAGTAGCAGTAAGTACATTTATAGTGTGCAACTGTCAGCACTTTTCATCTTCTCACCCTGTGTGCTGAGTGGTTTTATGCATTATTTCATGTAATACACAATTTATAACTTAATTTTTACAGATGAAGAAACCAAGGTTTTGAGGCTGAGATCACACAACTAACAAGTTAATATATCTATGATTTGAACTTGGGCCTGAGTTCAAAGTCCCAGCTCTTTCTGTATCATGATACCTCTAATTTTAGAATAAAGACCCCCAAAAGTTATAAAGACACCATCTTTGCTTAATTACTCTCATAGGGACCAAATATACTTTACAAACTACTTTCCTCTCATTTAATTTTTCTCAGATATACAGTCAACATTGCTTCTAGAAGTTAACTGTTTTTATGAGTGGCCGTAAATATCCTCTGTGATTTCCAATCTGTAAAATGAAGAACAGTACATGACACTGAAATAAACTAGATTTGATTTTATGAAGTATTAGGTTATAAAACTTTGGTTTGCTTTTCTATGTGCTGGTTTAGAAAGAATGAGCACCAAATACATTGCTCTTCCTTTTCTAGCCTTTCTTAGATGAAATTCAAATTCTTTGTTTGTTAAAAGTGCCATTCTTATTTGAGCGTTCTATTCCTTTCTTCACAATTTGTATTGCCCTAGAGACAGTTTCTGAAAGCTTAGTTTAAAAAAAAAACAACAAAAAAACCCAAAACGTGACCATTCTAAAGAATACCTTTAAGGTAATTCTTCATCAACATTTTGTCCTTTTTCTTTTATTTTTATTTTTTTGAGACAGAGCCTCAAGCTGTCACCATGGATAGAGAGCTGTGGCATCACAGCTCACAGCAACCTCCAATTCCTGGGCTCAAGGGAGTCTCTTGCCTCCGTCTCCCAAGTAGCTGGGACTACAGGCACCCACCACAACACCTGGCCATTTTTAGGTTGCAGCCGCCATTGTTGTTTGGCCGGCCCGGCTGGATTCGAACCCGCCAGCTCAGGTGTACGTGGCTGGCGCCTTAGCCCGCTTAGCCACAGGCGTCAAGCCCATTTTGTCTTATTTTTACTACCACATAAATTAGGTGATTAATTTTAAATTTAGCAAAGTAAATTTAAAACTAGAAATAACTCATGCCAAAAATCTGTGGATATGTACATATGTATGTACATATACTCATATCACTTAGGAGTGTATTACATATAAACCAACAGAAGCAACAGGCTATGGTTCCCCTTGGTGGTAAAAATTTGTCAAATATATTTTAAGACATGTTAAAACTCATTTCAGAAAGCTTTTATTCTGCGTACCAAGCAACACAAGTGGCGTTCAGAAAGAGGTAATAATTGTTCTGTAGAGGTTTTTGGCTTCCACACCTCTGAGATTCTACTATGTTTATCATCAAGAAGCAATGTGTGAAAATCTCGTGCTGTGGGCCACAGGACGGCACTTTTAACTCAGTTGGCATTAACCATTCACCCCAATTTGATCTTTAAAATCATAATTCGATTTTCAATATCCATTTTTCTCTCGCAGATTGGATTTTAGATTTTAAGGTACGATTCAAGAAACTTCCCTCCTTTAAATACTTGTCAGAGCCTACATTTAAGAAACAGGATTTATAAATGCCAATTATACTATAATCTAAATGATCACACTCAGAGTATCAAAACTGTATGTGGTCTATTTTTTTGTCACCAAGTGGTGAAAAATTTCTAACTTACAACATGAGAAGCATCCTACTGCCTCATGACCCAGACCCTTCTAGGTCAATGTTTTGTCTCTAAGAGGCATCCAGAGACATTTTGTGAGAACTGATGTTCTCCATGATATTAAGAGTACACTCCAGATACTTTTTTCTTACCTTAAGAATGAGGCACTATGGGCGGCTCCTGTGGCTCAGCGAGCAGGGCGCCGGCCCCATATACCGAAGGTGGCGGGTTCAAGCCCGGCCTTGGCCGAACTGCAAAACAAACAAACAAAAATAGCCAGGCGCTGTGGCGGGCGCCTGTAGTCCCAGCTACTAGGGAGGCTGAGGCAAGAGAATCGCTTAAGCCCAAGAGCTGGAGGTTGCTGTGAGCAGTGTGACACCACGGCACTCGACCCAGGGCGATAAAGTGA
>CAUYON010038359.1:0-38423 GCA_963573935.1 Arctocebus calabarensis
GATACTTTTTCTTCCATTCCTGAGATACTTTGCTAAGAAGAATATGTTCCAGCTCCATCCATGTAAACACAAAAGAGGTAAAGTCTCCATCTTTCTTTAAGGCTGCATAGTATTCCATGGTATACATGTACCACAATTTATCAATCCATTCGTGGGTTGATGGGTACTTGGGCTTCTTCCACGACTTAGCAATTATGAATTGGGCTACAATAAACATTCTGGTACAGATGTTTTGTTATAATGTGATTTTTGGTCTTCTGGGTAAGAAGTAAAGGAATTATAGGATTGAATGGCAGGTCTGTTTTTAGATCTCTAAGTACTCTCCAAACATCCTTCCAAAAGGAACGTATTAGTGTGCATTCCCACCAGCAGTGTAGAAGTGTTCCCTTTTCTCCACATCCACGTCAACATCTCTGGTTTTTGGATTTTGTCATATGGGCTAATTTTACTGGAGTTAGGTGATATCTCAAAGTAGTTTTGATTTGTGTTTCTCTGATGATTAATGATGGTGAGCATTTTTTCATGTGTCTGTAGGCCTTGTGCCTGTCTTCTTTAGAGAAGTTTCTCTTCAAGTCCTTTGCCCACTCTGCAATGGGATCATTTGTTCTTTTCTTGCTAATACGTTTTGAGTTCTCTGTGTATTCTGGTTATTAAACCTTTGACAGAGGCATAACTTGCAAATATTTTCTCCCATTCTGCAGGCTGTCTGCTTGCTATACTTACTATGTTCTTAGCTGTACAGAAGCTTTTTGGTTTGATCAGGTCCTAGTAGTGTATTTTTGATACAGCTTCAATTGCCTGGGGAGTCCTCCTCATAAAGTATTCACCCAGGCCAATTCCTTCAAGAGTTTTCCTTGCACTTTTTTCTAATATTTTGATAGTTTCATATCTTAAGTTTAAATCTTTAATCCAGTGAGAGTCTACCGTAGTTAATGGTGAGAGGTGTGGGACCAGTTTTAGTTTTCTACAGGTCAACAGCCAGTTCACCCAGCACCATTTGTTAAAAAGGGAGTCTTTTCCCCACTGAATGTTTTTAATTGGCTTGTCAAAGATCAAGTAATGGTAAGTAGCTGGAAATGTCTTGGTTCTCTATTCTGTTCCAAACATCTACCTCTCTGTTTTTGTGCCAGTACCGTGCTGTTTTGATCACTATCAATTTATAGTAGAGTCTCAGGTCTGGTAGCATGATTCCTCCTGCTTTGTTTTTATTTCTGAGTAAAGTCTTGGCTATTTGAGGTTTTTTCTGATTCCACATAAAACGAAGTATTTTTTTTGAGATCTTTAAAATATGACAATGGAACTTTGATAGGAATTGCATTAAAATTAGATATTGATTTGGGTAGTATAGATATTTTGACAATGTTGATTCTTCCCAGCCATGAGCATGGTATGTTTTTCCATTTAACATTTTCAGCTATTTCTTTTCTTAAAGTTTCATAGTTCTCTTTATAGAGATCTTTCCCATCCTTTGTTAGGTAAACTCCCAAATATTTCATCTTATTTGGTGGCACTACTGTGAAAGGAATAGAGTCCTTGACTATTTTTTCGGTTTGGCTATTGTTGGTATATATGAAGGCTACAGATTTATGGGTGTTGATTTTGCAGCCTGAGACATTGCTGTATTCCTTGATCACTTCAAAAGTTTTGTAGTAGAATCCCTGGTGTGTTCCAGATATACAATCATGTCATCTGCAAAAAGTGAAAGTTTGATCTCTTCTGACCCTATGTGGATACCCTTGATTGCCTTTTCTTCCCTGATTGCAATGGCTAAAACTTCCATTACAATGTTGAAGAGCAATGGAGACAATGGGCAACCTTGCCTAGTTCCTGATCTAAGTGGAAATGATTTCAATTTAACTCCATTCAATACGATATTGGCTGTGGGTTTGCTGTAGATGGCCTCTATTAGTTTAAGAAATGTCTCTTCTATTCCAATGCTGTTTAGTTTTAACCATTAATAATTTTATTTCCAAGGATACCTTGCTCCAGCCACTGCATCTGAAAAATGCTTGCCTCTAGTTACTCACTGTCAGGGAATAGATTCTTATTTTTCTGTGTACCCTTATAGTCTGAGAATGTTTTTCTTTTAATAAAAATCTACAGGAGAGAAGTGTACCTCTGGGTTGTTTCCAGATGGTAGAGACAATGGAGTCCTCTGCTGGTTGGGGATACACCTGCCATCATGTGTTGCAGGTATCTCCCGAGCTCTCGCTGACAGCAGCAGCTCTCGGGCTCCCAATTAGCTGTTTTCATGCGCTGTGTGCTGTGAGCTGATGTGGCTGCCTGCCCTGGCTGTCCCTATGGAGTCAGTGACTCCATGTCCTGGCAAGACCTGGGTGGGCTGATGGGGTGGGGCACATGTGATCCCAAGATGGCCTGCCTTAGCTTTGCTGATGACCTCCAGCAGTGGTGTCTAGGGGGAAAGAGGAGACACACTCTGTCTTCTCTCCTGTAGGAAATTAGAATTGGGGATGTTGGGCTGATTAGCCTTGGACACTGACTTGACAGGCCACAGTGGCTGGCTGGAAGGGCAAGGACCGGGGACCAGAGGAGTGGAGGACAAAGCAGAAAGACCCTGAGTAGGTGGCAGTGGAGGGGTCCACGCAGTCCCTGAAAGAGGGAGACAGACAGACAGACAGACACACACACCAAGTTCATACACAGACCCATAACAACCAGACTGAATTTTGCTTCTAATATCAGTTCATCCAGGCCTCTTACCTTGGGGCACCCTGGATGAGCCTTCTCTGCCCCCGATGACTAAATGGGTCTTGACAACATCAGCAGAGTTTAATGAACTTTTGTTGAACATTGTGGCACTATAATTAGTGGTGTTGCAGCAACAGAGATAAGCTAATTAAAAGATATGTGACGTCATTGTTTGCTTCCTGCTCCTATTTCCCAATCATAAAAATGTCTTCTAAATGCCTTGACATTAGTCTATGGTTGGAAAACCCCTGGAAAATGATTCCCCCTTGTTATCAATAGCCATCAAAATTTAGATGCCATTGGCATCAGAAGTCAGAGGTCCCCATTGTATAGTCCTTTGTTATTTCATTTTGGTGAATGCTTTATGGAACTAGTAAGTTTCTCTATGTGATATAAAAATAGGCTATAATGAGTTTTGTGCCAAATGTATGATGTGGAAAGCACATGGCCGTTGCATTCATGCTCAGATCACGCTGGCGGCCGTCAGATTTCTCTCGGGGATGCGGTGTTGTGATGATAGCTGGATGGGGAATGCTATCTTCTTTGTGGCGTTTATGTACCTATCTTACTGTTCACTCATGTGGCTGCTTCTCTCTGCCGGGTACAGCTTGAGAATCTTTGGGCAAGTGTGGGATGTCACTCATGTGCTGTCTTCCCAAACAAGTCGCTGTTTAAAATTTAAAGCGTCCGAGTCCCTCACGTGTTTGGCCCGTGCAGGACAGACGTCTTCTTTTATTAGCGTTCTCTGCTTTCGTCACTGTTGTTCTTTACTTCTTCTGTCACCTGTCCAGTGACCCTGGACAGAGTAGAAGACTTTGATCAGGTGGAACGCCGTGCCGCCCGTAAGCGTGAGAAGAGAAATATCTTTCAGGGACGTATTGCGCGGGCAGGCGGATACCAGCCTTCCCAGGGGCTGTCACTCCGCACGTGGTGACATTTGCACCGCACTCTTTACCTCCTCAGCACACATTCCTGAGAGCGCGTGATAAAATGCTGTGGTTTTTGTTCAGACAATGAAAAGGAAAACGTTGCAGGGGTAGGGTGATTCTGATGGCAGGTCGTTTTCCTTTAGCCTCTTTAACTCCTGTAGACGCGGAACCGGGCCGAGGCCGCCATCCTGCTGTGAAGGATGCCGTCTGTGTCTCTGGCGCTGTGGGGATGCCGTGACAGGCTCTGCGGCCGACAGCCGTCTTGCTTTAATAATGGCTTCACACTCGTAAAAGGTTTTTAATGGCTACAGGAGACATATTTAGATGTTAAATGCCATGCCTCTTTGTCATTCTCAAAACCCCACGGGTCGGACTCCTCCGTGGCTTCCAGAGTCAGAGTGACCAAAGCAGCCCCCACACGGGACACCCCCCTGCCCTGCCTGGCCAGCTGCAAACCCGACGACGCCAGGCCTCTGGCTCTGGTCGCCTGGAGTGGTCCCAACAACACTTTTATTCCTCTGAGACTTGTTTCTCACCCTGCTCTCCGAGGTTAGGAAAGCACGGCCTCGGTCAGGCAGGGAGACTTTCCCACACGAGTTGTTGGTTTTCTCCATCATTTGGTGCGTTTGCGTCGGTCCCCCAGCCGCCGCTGCGCTGCACCTGCCGAGACGGCCCCTGCCCCGCACCACAGAGCGCTGTGCGTGCGTTTCAATCCGGGCAGACCAGTGCCGTCTGTTCATCTGGGCATTTAGGGTTCACGGAGAACCCGAGCCTGCCGAGGCCGCGTGAGTGGGGAGACGCGGCACCAGAGCCTCCCCGACATGAGCGTCTGCCTGTCCAACGATCCCGTGCGGCCTGCGAGACTTGGAGGAATTGTGTCTGCCGCTCTCTCTGCCTCCGGGTGTGGACATCAGGCCTGTACCATTTGGAGATGGCTTCACTTACAGAAGGGAAAAATGACTCGGAGACTTCCTGTGCCGAGAGCGCGGCCTGGGCGAGCAGAGCGCGCGGCCGCGGGCCCAGAGCACTTGGGGTTTGACGTGCTTTGTAGCTATTTCTAAAATATTTGGTATGTTGCTCAAAGCACCGTTTCCCTTTCATTTTCCAAAACCATGTATATCCTGGAGAAATTTAATCTGTATATTTTGGAATCGTTTAACTCTCAGTTGTCAAAATATTGCATGGTAAATACTAGATCTGGGTTCAAGAAATCTCTTGAGCTCTTTGATAAGCATTTTTTTTCCTTTGAATCCAAAAGTAAAAATTTGCTTTGAATGAACCAGAGCAACACATAACAGACTTTTCAAATTACCTCCCATCTGGGGTGGGGGGCAGCAGTGGGGACGGGTTATCTGGGGCAAGGCCTCTCCATCGAGGGCTGTGGGCATTTAGGGGTCTCTCCATCAAGGCCTCCTAGCACCTCTTTGGGCTGAGCCGGAGTTAGGTCGCTTCTGACGCAGCCCCGGCCCAGCCCTCATCTCCCGAGTGCTTCTGAACCTCACTTGGCTTTATCTAAAACTGTATCTTGCTTAACCTGGGGTCAAATGCATTTATTTTAAAGTATTACACTGAGATATTTCTTATGTGATTGTTGGGTTGGGGGTGCCCTCTGAAGCTTCCTGCTGGGGTGAGTGGCTCACTGGCCTTGCTCAGGGGCTGCCCTGTCCCCGGCCCTCTCGGACTCCCTCTCTTCCTCTGAGGCTCTCTGGTGTGCAGGGAGGGTGGCGATTGGGACGCTGCTCCAGCCCACCCTTGAGTTTTGTTCCCACTGGGTTTTCCCTTCCTGGGGACCAGGTGGCCTGCCCTAGCCCTTTCTTCTACTCAGCTCAGATTCAGGGCTGAGCCACGGACTGTCACGCCCCTCTTGCCGGGAGGTTGTCTGAGGTGGTCGGTGTAGTGCAGAATAAAAATGAAATGAAGACACCTGTGGCTTAGGCAAAGTCTTTTCCCACCAGAGTAACTATTTTATTTTAATCTCATACAGATTAGAAACAAGAAATATTTTGTCCACTGGATTATTCATTCCAGCAACACCTAAAAGTAAACTCAGAACCCAAGGAAAGGACAGAAACTTGTCTGGGGTCTCACAGAGTCTTGTTGCCGAGACTGGCTTTAAATTCAAGGCCTTTATATTCACAATTAATAGCTTAATGGTAGTAGATTCTGCCAGCGATGATTGAGTAGGGCCAGAGCCTTTGTTGGGTCCCTTCTTAGGGAACTGTGCTGCTTAATCCTTACAGCTGGAACTACTATTATCCCTATAGATTAGAAAACTGGAGTTTGGGGGGGCGGCACCTGGGGCTCAAAGGAGTAGGGCACTGGCCCCATATACGGGAGGTGGTGGGTTCAAACCCGCCCTGGCCCAAAACTGCAAAAATAAAAGAAAAGCGAAGGAAAAGCTGGAGTTTAGGGAAGTAAATAACTCCCCCAACAATACTCAGTGAAGTCATAGTGGAATCCGGAACTTTCTAAGTTGAAACTCTGGCTTTTGATTCTTGTTCTACACAGGTCCCCTCCCTGAGGCCACACACTGGAGAAAAGCCAGTTTCCCCTCTTTTAAGGAGTGTGCTGGTCAGGGTCTTCCACATCAAGACATTGAGTGAATACCATGCTATGATTCTCTCATTAAAGTTTCATTGCCATGATTTTCCAGACTTTAATGAAAAAACCCTTGGTGTCTAAAGAACGCCAAGTTCTTTTCCTTTCCCACGTCAAAGCCTCAGGACGCTTTTCTTCTAGAGCTCAGAAGCTGGGGTTGGTTGGTGCAGCTGCCCCTACCCGGTTTCTGCAAGACTGGATGGAAGGAAACAGACAATCATTTACCGTGAAAGCTTTTGAGACGGCTTGAGGGACAGGAAGCTCTTGCAGGGGTGTCCAGCCCATAGCCCGGGGGCCACACGAGGATTATGTGAGGACTTTTTTCTTCTCTGTGGCATCTAATATCATGAAAATTATGCTTGGGCTGTTTTTTTTTAAAGTTTTTTTGCTGATCAGCTTTCATTAGGGTTTGTGTATTGAATGTGTGGCCTGCGACAATTCTTCCTCCACCCAGTGGCAGAGAAGAAAAAAGGTGGGACACTTCTGCAAGGATTCTCATTCATCTGGCAACCACAAGAACGCCTGCCCGCTATTCTTACAATCCTGGGTCTAGCCCCACAAGGCATTGCTGGCTGCTGCTCTGCGTGCACCGTGGGGCTGGCAGGGGTGCCCAGCCCCCCCCAGCCGCGGATCTGCCCCAGCCTTTCTCCTCTGGGAAGGATTCTCCCTGGCCTCCAAGGCCCCACTGACAGCGTTCCCTGGACAACTTTTCCAACCAAGTTTACAGGCTGGGCCTACCTCTTAGACGTCTGATTTAAAGAACACGATGCCTTGGGAGCCGTCAAGTCCCACCTTCACGAGAACACCCCGGCCTTGTGAAGTCCGAATGTGCAGGCTTTTAGGGAAGAGCTGTTTAGCTAAAGAGGCAGCTTAATGGGCTTGGGACGGAGAGCACACCGGCTCGGGTCCAGGACTGGTTATATAAGAGAAGCTCTGAGAGAGGACACGGCACGGTTTTCTACAAATAAATGAGACAATAAGGCCCCACGCACTGGTGCCACAGCTGGGAAGCGGCTGTGAGCAATGGGTTTCTCATGCTACCAAAGCCGAGCTCTCTGGAAAACAGATGCCGAGGCCTGGGACTGGCAGGAGCGCAGAGGCTCAGCGACGGGGCACCAGGGACGGGCTGTGTGTAAACACAGCCCGGGCTCACCGAGGCTCCCCTCCATGCCGCATTTCCGGAGGAAGAAGGCAGACGCAAGGCTCCTGCAGCCCACGCTCTAGAGAAATAATTAAACAGTTTTTCTTAACCTCCTGAACTTTTCATTTATTATTGCCATCCATTATGCCTACCTTCTCAAATCGCAGAGTCCTGAAACGGAGCTCTGGGGTCAGGGGTTTATTGTTTAATGGAGATAGAACATTTTGCAAATTGCACGAAGTCACAATGTTTACAGTAGAAGCTTCTGGTGAACTGAATCTTTTCCATTTAACAAACAGTGAGCTTTGACATGTGTTCTTCTTACAGAGCAAGAAATCTGGGGTGAGTGCAGTACTGGCAGGAGCACGCTACCAAATCCTTCCTGTAAACCCAGTGACATCTGCACTCAAATAAAAACATTCCTTCTACCAAATACCAGGAAATGCTGGAAGTATCACTGTTCTTCTAAGGTCATGCTAAAATGAAGTTTTGGCTTTTAGAACACAGAGCAAAGATGAGGAAGGCCAACATTTCTGTCCAATACACATTTGCTGCTGCAAGTCCTTGGGGACAACCTCCTGCTTCAAATATGAACACGTGTGTGGAGACTTTTTCCTAAGGTTTAACCTTCAAGTGAAAAGTGTAAATATTTTAAGAAAGTGTACTGATGTTAAAAAATATTCCTGTTGTCTTTGTTTTTACTAGAATTTGCACTTTTAAGTCGAAAGGGATCTGCTTGAAACAAAGCAAACATCCTCAAAAATGTACCCAGCCAAAATAACCAATGTATAAATACTTAGGATTAACAAAAATATGAATATTCCTTGGTAAAGGGACTTAACCGAGAATTGGAAGTCCTTAGGAAATGAAAGAAAGGAATGTCTTAAACTGAGATTTTTAACCCTTTGTGTTGACTGTCTAATCAATATTTTTAAAGGAAATAAAAAATGTTTGTGTAGCACATGTGTCTGTGTTTCTTTAGGGGACTTTATTACGTAAATGACACTTAAAACCTTTTGGACGACAGTTGTAGCTCACGAACACCATTATTACGAGTAACTTTCTATGACTAATTAGCACAGCTATTTTCTTAATTCTTAATCACGGGTTCAGAGCACAGGGTATACTTTTGGCTCTTTTTTTTTTTTTTGAGGTAAAAACACCTACAACACTTATATTTTATATTTGTAATGGTTCAGGCAGATTTCCTCGCAAAATTCTCCTCTCCAAGAGACCCTAGGCAATACTCACTCATTTTTTCCCTCACCGTCTAAGTTTCTCAAAGAATTGCATCGCACTTCATGTTTGCTTCAGTGGAGTCATTTGCCTGCCCCAGCCTTGCAGGGACCCAGCCGGGCCACTCCTGAGTGTCCAGCAGGTGTCACTGTGGGTCCAGGTGGTAACTCAATTGAGTACAGAAAAGAATACTTGATGAGGGGGAATAATAACAATAGAGAGGAAAATACTAAAGAATGTTCTTAGAGGAAGAGAAAAAGTGAGTTGAAAATCCCTGCTTCCATAGACATTTCTTTTAGGATCTCAGAGTTCTTCGCATTGTCTTCCCATAGGCCCAGAATGAGTTCACTTGCATGACGTTGGCTGATGCTGGCTTAATCCCTGAGGCTAACATCGCCGGATGCAGTAACTCTAGAGATGGGCAACGTGGGGGAGAAGTGGGTCCTTGTAGCCCGTTCCTAACTGCTCAGGCCTTGTCTCCATGCTTTGTGGATGCATTTTTTTGAACCACCTTTGTTTAGCCTCAAAAATGTGCAAAGCCTTCCAGCTTTCTGATAGGTCATAGACTCAAGGCCCAGGATAAGATGCTGGTGCTCCCTAACCTCGGTGGTAAAATAAATCCTGCTGTTGCATTACTTGAAGGGGCATGTTGGCCTGGAAAGTTGGTTCTGATATCGCCCAAAGATCTGGGTTGCTCACTTTCAACAAAGCTAGGCCTTCCAAGTCATATATCTTTCTAAGTGCATGGAATTTCTTAATAAATAAAAATTCAATTGGTAAAATTAGCACATATGTCTTGAACAACTGTCAACTTTAAGAATGAATGGCCATAAAGACTCCCTGCACAGACAGGAATTCACAGCTGGACTAATTTGAATAACAAGCTGTAAATTGATTTCTTTTTTGGCTTCATATGTGAAAACAATGGCCACGTTGGTGCAGAGAGAAGGCAGTTTGTTAAGAAAAGATACATGGCTGAACTTCTCCAAATGAGGCTTAACCCGTGTACGACACTTCCTGATTTATCGAGTTCTGAAAAAAAAAGCAGAAAAAGGGTTTATAGGAAAATAGAAATGTTTCTACTTACTGGAGAGCCTTTGTGCTGCTGGAACTCTGTAGCATCCACTGTCTCAGGTTGCCGGCCATTGTCCCAGTGTGGAGTCCTAATACCAGATGACTAGAGGCTGAACCCAGGAGGACTGAAAACAAAAACAACTTTCTCTCTGTTATGAACATCCTGTGGTTTTTACCTTATTTTAATTTCTTCACCTTTATTTATACCTACATTAAAGTTCTTAATGATGCAATGTATGAACAGTGCTAATTCTAATAATTAGAAAGTTCCGAAAAAATAGATTAATTTTGCAGGTTTAAAAACATTTAGAAAACCTATTGACAAAGTATGAATATTTGATTACCATGTAGCTTAGTTGTCCACAAAGATTAATAATTCAGAAGGAGATTGATTTGGTTCCGTGGATCATAAGAGGTGATTTGTAACTCTTGGTAGAAGTTCTTTGGAAAACCTATGCATATATATATATACCCCTTCCCCACTTCCAGGAAGGCCATCTCATTGGTAGATAAGAATGTGTCATTAAGGTACCTCATTCTCTCTGGTGCTCAGAGATTAAGATCTGCTTGTGTTTATGATTTCTGGCAAAACACGCAGAACTCATTGCAATAAGCACGACCAGCAAAGTGGCTGATGGGTGTGGTGTGGGGAGAAAAGAAAGAAGGAAGAATGTTAAGGCATAAAAATATTTATCCAGGGTAACAGCATCAGCAGAATTCTCCTTTCAATTAGATGTGTATGTGTGTGAGGAATGGGATCCTCTGACATTTGGTTTATCCTTTGGAATAATGGCCCCACCATTTCTACAACTTAGTCTGCTAAGGCTGGGTGCAGGGGAGTCTATAGTCCCAGCACTCTGGGAGGCCGAGGTAGGACATCCCTTGAGCTCAAGAGTTCCAGATCAGCCTGAGGAAGCCTGAGACTCTGTCTCTACTAAAAATAGAAAAACTAGCTAAATGTCATGGTGGGCACCTGTAGTCCCAGCTGCTTGGTGAAAGGTGTGGGCAGTGGTGCCCAGAGATGAGCCTGGAGATGTTCAGGCCAGGCTTAATGAAAGGGGACTGCCTGGGCAGTGCAAAGGTGGCATCTGCCCCTGGGGGGCAGTAGAGGGTGGGCCACTTCCATAGCTCACCCAGAAGGTTGAGGTGTTTGGGGTGAACTTCTGGGGGGGGTGCTAACCAGCTCGTTTGTGTCTTTGTCCTAAGAGGAGAGGAGGAGGAAGGGAAAGGGTTCATGTGGAGTTGTGTTGGGCCCCCAACAGTCAGGTGGCTGAGGCAGGAGGACGGCTTGAACCTAGGAGTTTGAGGTTGCTTTGAGCTAGGCACCCTACCCAGGGCAACAAACAGAGAGACTGTCTCAAAAAAATAATCCTAATTTCTGCTGAGCCAGTGTGCCCTTTGTCTCCTGTGACTGCTATTGAACCCAGCATCACCTAAGACGGGTATTTCATGGGGGAGTGTGCGTGCACGCTGGTGTGCTTTCAAACTGAAGTCAGCTTTCTCTCGGACAGGCATGGCACGTCCGGTATCTCACAGCGCTTAAAACTGCAAAACATTCCATGGAAATTGAATGAATCTTTGTCAAGTGAATGAAAATTATAAAGGATACTTTTCTTTGGCGAGCATGGGTATGGCTAGATTACTTTTATGTAGTCCATATAAATAATTCACTTCTTGTGGTTCCATATCCTGATGTGAAAATGATGCATTTACTGTGTTTTCATAGATATTAATGGGGACTATTAAAAACTGGAAATTGTTTCTAGGTTGGTGGTCTTAAGCCTGGCCCTGAATGAAAAAGACTTGAGATAAATTTTAACTGTAAAGAGAATGAAACTCTGTGCATTGCTTTGTTAAAGTTTAGCAGCCCAAGAGCATGATCTTTCCCTATTTATTTCACAAAGAACAACAAAAGATGTCATTAAAAAAATTTCAGCATTTAATGTAAAAAAGAAAATAGAATCATGTATAAAAGGGTAGAAGCCTGCAGCATGTGGCTAGAACATTTTCCTTCCTTAACATCAAATACTCTGTTTAAAAAGTGTAGTTTTACAATGTAACTATAAATACGATGATTTAATTGAAAAATTTAAAGAAGTATTATATTTATGCTTTATCAAGAACCAAATGCTGTTATGTTTCTGTTGGTAAAACCTTTTTAGAAGTTATTTAAAGAATTATAGAATAAAGCAAATCAGATCATTACCTTTTTGGGGGAAGGGTCAATGTGTGGAGAATGTGCAGAAAAGACTAATGTCTGTATATAATGATTTCATTGTCATGTTTCTCCTCTCTTTGTCATCCAGGGTAAGCACTAAGGACATGTCATGAATTCCGGAGCCACAATAAATCTGTGAATGTCAGACACTGTGTGTGGGTAAAGTGGATAATTTTGTGACCTTTTGTTAAGGTTTCACCAGAGCAAAGGCAGTGGCTCAACTCGATGCTTCCCCCTACAAACCCTGGTGGGGAGTCAGAGCATGCCCTCTGGCAGATCTCCAGCCCGGAGGCTTCCCTGCAGAGAGAAGTTTCAGGACTCTGCCTGGTGGATTCTTTTTAGAAAGCTTTCTGGAAAGACCTTTCCGATGCGTGACCTGCTGAGGGAGATGTGAGGAGCACATTAATCACGGATTTCTTCAAAAGGAACTTGGATCTGTCCTGCTCTGATCCGACAGGTCCATTTTCCTACTCAGGAGAAGCCTCACGATGTCACAAAATGCTCCAGACAACTTAGATGCGGAAACTCAGGTTATGGTGAACATAAAATGCTCTGATCTTTGGGGGTGAGGTTTGCCCACTGTTGGCTTTACTTCTGAAGAGTGAAATTGACAACAAGGTAAATAATGTGGGTAAATTTATTGTTATTCTTGTTTTCCTGTGTTTCTCCCAAATCTCAAATGATTTCTATCGCTGATGATAATTAAACTCATTTCTACTTTAAGTTATCCTGAAGCAGAACTAGCTTAGTTTAGACAAGGAACGTTCAGTTAATTTCATCCTGATCCACCTTAGGAGGGACATACAGTTCCTTTTTGCCTTTATTTTTTCCCCTCCCCTACATCAACACTATTCGAGAGAGTCAGAGGGTTAGTCATTAGCTGGGCGGGGGACTTTCTGAGTAGTTTTCCTCTCTCAGTTCTCAACACAAAAGGGAAAAATGTGAAGACCCTCCCACGGATGTTAGGTAATATTTAAGCCTTTTGGTGGCTTTGGAACATTCCAGAATCACTTTGTTACAAACCAGTAAAATTGCTGAGATGATTTCTGTATGTCCTTTGAATAATCTTATAGTTTTTGAAAATGGCAGAACCAAATAAAAAATACCAAGACACACAGATGAATGATTGGCCTAGGATAGACCCCATTCTGGAGAGAATAAAATAAAATAAAAGAGTTGCATTAAAGAACACTAGAGCGTTTTTCTCTTGGGACTCAGGTGCCTGGTTGTTGAGACTTGCTAGGACGTTCCCAGAAGCTGAGCACAAACCTGCGTTCCCATGAGCTCTCACGGCGTTGCACATATTTGCTCTGTTCTGCAGCTAATTATCCCGTGCTCCTCCATCGTTCCATGTCATCCTCTCAGCTTTGGACCTGTTTGTGAATTTATCTGAGCCCAGATCATCCTTCGGGGTGCAGATGAAAGGTACCGCTTCCCCCAAACCACTGCACCATCTCAGGGTCCTTGCCTGGGACAGCACCGCAGCGTCTCGGTCCCTTCCCACCTCTTCCTTCCACAGTGGTCACCCTCAGCAGGGCTTTGCAGTAACCTGCATGCCAGTCTCCACCCCCGGCCACTTCCACAGGCCGCTACTGCCCCTCCCAACGTGGACAGCTGTTCCACCAAATTCAGCCCTGCTGCGCTCCCGCCAGCCAGGCAAGATGTAACCACCCCCCAGACTCAGACGGGGCCTGCCAGGTTTTTTTAAGTTAGGGAGGCATGAAATGGGCATCCAAGTGGGAATCAGGAACTCGGATCAGGCGCAGAGAGAGAGGACCAGGTGTCTTCAGTCATAAAGGAGCAACATTGGGATCAAGCAGGTGAGACAGGTGAGAACTAGGAGGTGGGGAGCCAGACGGTTACCAGCGACACGGAAAAGAAAGTATGACAACAGTGCTGGTAAGTGGGTGGGTTTATAGATACGCGGGGCCTCGCTGATGGGAAAATGATATGTAAGGTGGTAGTATCTCTTTGTCATGTGGGGACAGAGCTTGTGATGTTAACTGAGGTCGATTCACAGAGAGAAGAAAAGACTGGCAAGAGGAACAATGGCCTGTGGGGTGCAGATGTAAAACCGGGAGCCCCTTATGGTCACTCACTTGGAAGCCAGCACGGCTTTCCCCTTCAGAGAACCTGAGGTAAGAGGGGCTGTGACCGCACCTGCAGGTCTCAGGATGAATCATGGGAACTTGCCAGCCTTTGGCCACAAAAATGATAATTTCATGTAGTTCCATCTAATAATTTTAATTAACTTATTGCCTGTCTTCCCCTACTAGAATTTAAATAGTATTTTGTTCAGTGCTGTAGCAACTTTGTCCCTAAATATTTAGGGGGCCATAATTTACTGTCATGTTCAGGCTCCTTCAGTCATAAGGAACAGAATCTCAATCTGTGGAATTCCAAAGGTATCTGGTTTCAGGTCCAGCAGGACCCAGGGACCAGGATAACGTCGTGGTGATCTCTTGCTGTGGTCCCACTGATTCCTTCTGTGCTGGCATTTCCCCCAGAAGGTTCCCTTAGGAGGGGCAGTCCTGACATCTCTAGGCTTATAGCATTAGCTTAGCAAACCTCAGAGAGAATGAAAGTGCCCATTTCCCAATAGTTCAAATCAAAACTGGTAACCTTGACTTGCACAGAATCAACTTGGGCAATGTCTGAGGAGCGAGGCAGGAGTCTGGGGCAGCCTCATTCTGCTGGACCTGGAGGGGGCTCACTGTCGGAGGGGTTTGATGCTGTTACCAAAATAATATTAATAATTATAATAAGAGCTGACACTTGGTGGAACACTTCCCTCTCAGGCACTCTTCTAAAGGGAATCTTCTTGAAGGCCTTCTCGGGGAACCCCTACTGTTATCTCTATTTCATACATGAGCAAACTAAGGTCCAGAGAGGTGAAGTTACTCACTCAAATTCTCATCCTGGGGAAGATGGAGCCAGAATTAAAACATAAACTTACTCCCTAACCACTACATTCTGCCACATGAAAAGGAGTTTAGGGGTCAAGGAGAACCTGGATGTCCACTCTGCTGGCTTATTCACATACAGAGTCCATGGTCTGGTAGAACGATTCATGACAACAAAGGGAGACTTACTAGTCCACCTGCTGTCAGAACGTCACCCAGAAGTTGTTTTCTGGCTGTTGAGAAAGCAATTCCCACAGCTATACGCCCTTTTTATTTTGGTTTCCACCCATATCCACATCCTTCTCCTCCCATGACTTCCACCAAGTCTATTTGATTCCATTCAGAAACAATTTTTAAAGCACCTTCAATATGTCCCAAGAATGTTCTGTGGTTCCTTAAAAATATTATTAACTCTCTGGGTTATTATCTTTAGTTCCCCCAGCTTTGACATCCCAGCAGGGTTGGGATGTATTTGAGACACCAGCTAAACCTGATTCCTTTGGTGCTGGAGTTGACTGCCTGACAAATGCCATGCACCCCTTCTCTCCCTCCAGCTCCTTAGCCAGCTTTTCGAGAGTAACTTACCAAAGGTACTTTTAATGGGTGAGGGTGGGTAGAGGGTCAGGCCTTCTATTTTCCTGAGTCCCAAGGCTCATTGCTTGGTTGAAGGGAGCTTCAGGGCACCAGAGAAACAGAGGCTTCAAACTCAGCCCCCTTGCTGAGTTTGGGGCTTATCTTTGGGGTAGCAGGTCTGATCAGCTTTATTTCCTGTCCATGAGAGTGGAATTTGATGAAGGATTTAGGTGAAGATTCTTCCCCGTGAGGCTTGCACTTGGCTGATGGCCACACTCAGCGCTGTGGGACTGGTGGCTATAATTTCCGCCCTTCTGCACACTTGCTCCTGTCTCCTTTCTGCAGAGCAGGATTCCCTGGACCTGTGTAGTGCCTGTTTTCTCACAATGTTGGCTCTGTCCTGCCCTGGCGCTGCTCTGGGCCCGGCTCTCAGGACCCGCCAGCGGAGGGGCTTGCCATGTCTAAGTGGCTCCATGTCAGTTGGTTCAAAGGCACTGAGACGCTCACTGGTTCATCTCAGATTACAGGTGAGTTCAATGTTGTATCAATGAACTTCTCTTGTCTTAGGTAGGTGGCCAGAGGGCAAGATCAGGTGGTGCTAATGCAAACCCAGGACTGTTCCTTCCTAAGAGTGATTTCGGGGAGCACACAGGTGTGCCGGAGTGGGGGCGTGAGCGTGGGGAGCACAGAGACAATAAGTCTGTCTGCTGAGTTCTCCAAAACGATTACTTGTTATACAACAGAGAGATCTTCTCGCTGGCATAGCCACAGGGAATATTCACCAGAGCTGGTTTTCTTGTTGATGATCTGTAAATCACACTAGGCCTGAAACTGATTCCTAAATTCTCATAAACTGACTACGGTCATAGGGTTTTTTACAATTTAAGGCAGTCTGTTTTCTGCTTCTTTGAAAACAGTCCCTGGGTGTGCTGACGGGTGGCTCCTGCTGATCAGAACACTGGGTCACTCCCAATCCTACTCAAGCCGCAAAAGAGGTTTTCCTGCGTTTAGTCATTGCACGTAACTTTACAAAATGGAAAAAAATGTAACATAATAATAATTTTATAGCAATCATCAAGCCAAAAGGTCTGTCATTAAAGGAATGGAGATTGGCAAAAGTTAAAAAAATCACGTGGTATATAGTGATCAAGAAAATGGCATGAAGGCTATCTGTAACAGTATGATCAAAACATTTCTGAATGTATATGAATCGTGCCCTATGATTGCACCAATGTACAGAATTATGATTCAATAAAATTATAAAAAAAAAAAATCACGTGGTATCCAGTGCTGGTGAGAGTGCCAGGATCCGTGCTGCGTGTTGGCAGACGGGGGGTGGCGGGTGTTCTGGGGAGCAAGGTATGAATCTGTATTGAAAATAGGCATGTGCATGTGTAATAAAATAAGCACCCTGGAGTGACCCGGGAGTCTGACTCTCAGCGTCAGAGACAGGAGAAGTTCTTGCATTGCCTAAAGCAGGTATAGATGACGAAGTCCAGAGCAGTATTGCTCATGGTGGTGACCAGGTGTCCCTCGCTGGACGTAGCAGATGGTAAAGTGTCATGGTGCCTGCTATGTCATTGCTGGCTGTAGTTTCAAATAATAAACTAGATTCGCACACTGAATAAGAGCAGTGAGTGAAAAAGTAACGGCAGGAGAGCTCAGCGCAGTATCCACCACGCAGACTGGAAGCACTAAATTCTCTGAGGATCGTGGATGTCCAGGGACAGAGAGTAACAGGGCAGAGGGCAGAGGGGCTGCCTGTGGGTGGGATGGCAGTGAGAGTAAGGATGAAGGGTGACGAAGAGGGAAAAAATTCAAGTGAAATGTAAAGAAAAGGGGCTTTCCATAACTGATGTTACCAACGGAGTCATCCGACACTTCTCAGCGTTCCACACCGAGGGCCACAAAGAAGCAGCGGGGGAGGCCTCTGCGGGCTGCGGTGGGGCGGCCGCTCACAGCCGGACCAGGCACCGGCAGGGCCCTACCCCGTCCCTTCTCCTCCACTGCGGGCCGTGCCAGGGAAGCCCGCTGGTCGCCTGGTCCTTGGAACTGTCTGAGACAGGGATGATGGAGGCCGCTGAGAAGGCTGCTTGCTGCCCCTGAGCTGGGCAGGGAGCACAGAGGTAGGGCCTCCAGACGGAGGCCAGAGGGAGTGGCCCAGCTCCACCCGAGACGCTGCTGGGCTCATCAAGAGCTGCCTCGTGGAAGCTCGTCTCACCTGTTGGTCTGTGACCCTCCCTCTCTGAAGGGAGCCCCGTGGGGAGACAGCTCAGAAGGCACCATCCCCCTTTCCGCTTGACCCGGGAAGGAAGCAGCCCCACTGGCCGAGGCTGTGCCAGGTGAACCCCAGACCTCGCCCAGAGGCCTTCCTGCCTGGGGACCCTCGCAAACGGGCTTGCTCCAATCTCGTACCAGAGTCTCCTTGGATCTCCAAGGAGATGTGATGTGGAGAGAGAACAGTCAAAACCGGCTCGGGCAGAGATGCCATTTGCTGGCTGTTTAGTGATTCCTATGGGTGATTAGTTGTCCAGGAAGAGCTGCAAAACAGGAAGTGAGGTAGAATTAGCCTTCATATGGGAACCGCAGGAAAGGAAGCACCTCGCCTACAAAGACCAAGGATGCTTTCCAAGGAAGAGCTCGTTTCATCAAATAGTTTATTATTAGGAAAATACTGGAATTTCCCGTCCTCCTCTATTCCCCCGAATGTTTCCACTTTCTCCCTGGGACTTTAACAGCTCTTGCTTAAGGAGATGTCAGGATTTCTTTTACCAGCCAAAGCTTTAGGGCGGATTAAGGTCAATGCTGGTGTGATCACCCCTTTTCTGGAAGCTGCAGCTCTGCGCAGTGAGGGGTTTCTCCAGACGGTGGAGGAGTTACACTCAAACAGGAAACAGCGACGTTGGAACCTCAGCACTAAATTACGCTTCTGTGTCTGCCTGGTGAAGGAAGGCCCCCGTTAATTTTTCAGAATGTTCAAGTGCATTTTCTGCGGAATGACAGTGGTGTCGCTGTGGCCGTGGTGGGGTCTGTGGGCAGGTGGGCTGCTCCTTCCCCAAGGAAGATCCACGTCTCTACTGGGGATCACTGCACAGGACCAGATGTTTCCCTTTAGCTCCTATTGGCTCTAATCTCCCTCGATCTTTGATCAGAGCCCCACTTGAAAGTAACCTTCATTTAGCTCCTCCTGGGTGGTCCTCTGCGGAGATTTAGTTAATTCTAACGTCTTTATAGCCTTTCCCCATGTGCTGCCATGGTAAAATTCTACCTTTCTAATTGCTGAGAGGAGAATTGTTAATCCTTTTGATTCAGGGAGCAGTGGAATAGCCTTAAAATTGGCAACTTAATTGAAAAACATCAGAAATTGCTGACTCTTTAGAGAAGTTCTTCAATAGCCTTTTTTCCCCAATTCTTTCCTCTTTCAAAATGAAATAAAATGAAATTTGTTATTTAAAGGGTCCTTTCAAAGACTGTCTTCTTGTTATCTATTTCAGGATTCCATCTGGGTTTCAGGCAGGGTCCCGGGTATTTTATTGACTGTTATGGATCAGCCTGGCGGGTTATTATAGAAAATTCTCACTGAAATACAGAAGGGACATGTAACACCAACTGACGGGAAATAGACATTCTTCCCTCCCTCTGTCCCCATTATGTAAGAGTAAACAACCCAAATTGCTACTCTTAGATTCCAAGGCTTGTCTAGGCTACATACGTCAAGTTACAGTGTGAGCTTAGAAGACTGAGTTATTCTGCGTTATGACTGGTACGTATTAGTATTTTCCCGACTTCATTATCAAAAGCTAACCAAACAGGCCAGTTTTTTTTTTTTTTTTTGAAAGAGAACTCCATTTTTGCTTTGGGTTCATAAAAGCAAATTCCTTTAAAAAAAATTCTGGAAATAGAAATGTTTCTGGGTTCTTGGCACATTCCGTTGATCTTTACTTATGAATAGAGAAAAGTCAAGGATTTTGCTTATTTGTTTTCCATAGGCACTCTAAATTTTCAAAGATTTGGAGACTTTTAAGGGACTTTTAAAAGACACTTAATTTGTTACAGATGCATTAACATATTGAATTTATGTGAAAGAGTGAAGGCCGGGCAAAGGATATTAGATTCATTATTTATTAGTAGAGCGAGTCAAAACTTCCCTGTTTTAACCAAGTGGTGGTTTGGCCCCTTTTCAAGAAGCCATCTCTTAATATTGTTGTCCCCAGCAATTAGCGTACCCTGGGCGGGAGGGTGTGCCTGCCTTTGCTGTACTTGACCATGTCGACTGGACCATGTGGGTCTATCACTCCTCTCTCCAGACTGGACATGACACTTCTGGGTATTTATCTCAAACTATGCACTACTCCTGCTTTCACCCCCAAACGAAACTCATTAGAGAGCCTAGAATTGTGTGGGGTCTGAGCTCGGGTGCCTGTCTAGCCAGGTTTCCTGTCTGTCTCACCCCAGGGCTCTTCCCCTGCACTCCGGCCTTCTTCTGCTGTTCCGACTCCACACTCCCACCTCTCCCGTGGAAAGCCTGGCTTCCTGGTTGTGTCAGATAGGCTATGAGGAGCTCTCATCCTACTACCTTCTTCACATCCCAGTTTCAAGTTTGCATTTCTTGGTGTTTTATGTGATTGTCTTTTCACCCTGCTATTTTGAGAACCCTGTGAGATAGGGCTGAGTTTCCTTCCTATGTCTCCAGTCCTTAGGAACTTGCCTGGTGGTGAGGGTTCAATACATACCTGCAAAATCAGTGAGTGGAAGAAAGAGTGAAAACCTGAAGGAATGAATGGATGTACAACTTTGAGGTGCCCTTGGCCTGTCCCCAGCACTGTTGTGTATCAGGGCAGTGCTGTAATCAGGAGCATCTTCGTCTCTCCTCTCGGATTATTCAACTGCTAGAGGTCAGGCCGGGCTCTCGATTAGAGGTCAGGCTGGGCTCTCGTTTAGAGGAAAGGCCAGGCTCCCAATTAGAGGTCAGGCTGGGCCCTCGTTTAGAGGAAAGGCCAGGCTCCCAGTTAGAGGTCAGGCCAGGCTCTCGTTTAGAGGAAAGGCCGGGCTCTCGCTTAGAAGAAAGGCCAGTTAGAGGTCAGGCCGGGCTCCCAGTTACAGGTCAGGCTGGGCTCTTGTTTAGAGGAAAGGCCGGGCTCTCAGTTAGAGGTCAGGCCTGGCTCTCAGTTAGAGGTCAGGCCGGGCTCTCGTTTAGAGGAAAGGCCGGGCTCTCAGTTAGAGGTCAGGCCGGGCTCCCAGAGGAAAGGCCAGGCTCTCAGTTAGAGGTTAGGCCGGGCTCCCAGTTAGAGGTCAGGCCAGGCCCCCCGTTAGAGGTCAGGTCGGGCTCCCAGAGGAAAGGCCAGGCTCTCAGTTAGAGGTCAGGCTGGGCTTTTGATTAGCGGTCAGGCCGGGCTCCCAGAGGAAAGGCCAGACTCTGTTTCTGCAGTGGCTTCTCACTGTGGTCTTGGAGGGAGCTCAGAGTCAGAGCCGGATCTGTGGGTAGAGAGCAGAGGGCACAATACTCATGCCCTTCTCTTCCCACACAGCTGAGATGCACTGAGACCCAAAAATTAGAGAAGCCGCAGAGCTGGTCCCAACAAGATAAGGCGGCCTGACCCGTCAGAATCTCAGGGTCCAGAGCCTCCGAAGCCTTGGATTCCTCTGCGCCTGTAGAGGCCACTTGCAGGCCCAAGCCGTGGAGGGACAGCATCATGCCTCTGCTGGAACCCGGTCCGGTCATGTGATGTGGCATTAGTGCTGCGGTTTGCTGAGTGCAGGCAGTGTGTTCCCAACGAGGCAAAATGGAAAAGTAAAGTTCACCGTGGTGAGTCCCAATTACCTGTCCTTCCCTTATGTCCCCAAGTTTATTCTGAAGCAGCTTCTGCCCCATTATATGTTTTTAGAGTTACTCCACAGCTTTGAGGCCCTCAGTGTGGCCTTTGGGGACCCAAAGGGCAGCGGTTGACAGTGCTCACAAGTGACTCTCATTTAGATAATGGCCCATCCCTGGAGTTTCCTATCAGGTTAATACTGGGCAAATCCAAAGTGTCACTTTCAAATTGGCCTTACCTCTAGAAATAGATGCTAGAATCCGGTATTAAAACTACTAGTATCAACTTTTCCCACTTATTCTTGCTATTGTTTGTCATGTCCTTATGACATGAGTTAAAAAAACAAACAAACAAAAAACCACCTGTGTTCTTGGATGATTTAACTTAAGAATCTAATTTCACTATGTCTTCCACCCACGTTTGTCTGTGTAGAATTTTTATTGCTATATTGAATGAGACACATTTTACCTTTTTTATTAAGCAAGGTTCATAATGCTGCTAGAGACTACCAAGGGGAAGACATATCATTTTATTAAGCTATTTTTTCTCTACTCTATCCATTGCCTGCCAAACTTAGAAACAAAAATTGGAAAATCTCACACTTTCCAAATGAGTCCCTGTGGTAAACAGAACCTTAGCCCCTTTTAAAAACCACACTGCATATGATAGTGCTTTTAAAAGCATTCAAACAGAGGTAATAATGTGTCTCAAAGACTGGAACTATTGATTTATAAATTTAGGTGTGAATAAAATGTAAAGATAAATAGTATCATTAAAAAGTGAAATAATATTATTTTGATTCATACTTGACAATTTTTCGAAAGAATGTTAAGCTCTTACATAAATATATGTCTCCCCAGCTGTTCAAATAGTATGATTAATTAAATGGATTCTGTCTGAAAACCACCTCCAACTCTTGCTCTCAAATTGCAAGTTGGTCCAATGTAAAGGAAAATGGAAATGCATTCCTTTGGTATCTACTGCTTTTGAGGTAAAGAATTAATATACTGTTGAAATTCCAAAATATTCCTTAGATGTCTGTATGTGAGTGTATGTGGGGTGTGTTTCTGTGTGGTTTTGTGTGTTCCCATACATGTGTGGGTATAATCTTTAATGGCAGGAAATTTCATTTATCCACTCTTTGGCAATCTCATCTATCTAGAATAAGGCCAAGAACCTGTTAAAAGTCAATGAAAAAGACTTCTTAGAAGTCAGAGGTGGTCAAAGTCTACTCACTACAGCTCATGCATTTAAATATAAAAAGAAAAAGGACCCGAAGATCTTCAGTTACAATATTACTCTTTTATGTTACTGCAAGTTGACTTGTCTGGAGGGTACAAAGTATGATGGGGTTTCTGAGGCAAATTGCAGTGGTTGATTGGCACTGGGAAGTGGGAATCAAAGAAAGTTACCAAGTAGGAAAGCCATGTTATTAGGAAAATGAGTCTGAAGTGTGTGGAATTAGTTGCAGAGGCTGGAATCAGAGGCAGTTGTCAGACTACTGGGTGAGTCCAGGCCCTCTGGCATCAGTCCAGACACGCAGTGATCAGATTCCCAATGGGAGTGGGAGAGGAAAGTCAAGTCTTAAGAGATACAGAAGAAGTAGGATAACAGGGACTTGGGAAGTATTTTGGCTGGGAGTAGAGAAGGGAGAAAAATCAAAGACATCTTGAAAACTGTCAGAGTGGGATAAGTAAAATCATACTGCTTCTGGCAGCCTTAGGAAATACAGGAGGAGGAACAGGTGTGATGGGGTGGAGGAGGACGGTAGATTCAAGTCTTCATGCTAAAGGGCATGTAGGGTCCAGGAGACGTCAAACGGGGTAGACGTGCAGAATTGGACTGTGTCTGGAACCGTCTGTGAAAACACAAGCCAGAAAGTATGAGGCGCTATCTGTCACAACTTGTCCATGAAAAATAAGTATTTTCCTTAATACATGAAAAATGAGCAGTAAATGTATACAGCACTATTTGCAATTCATTTAAAAACTCATTTTAATTACCTAAAAAAGTAATTATAATCATAAAACTTCAAACCATAGGTAAGCATGAAAACTCAAAGATGAGGTGTAGTAAGTTAAGTAAATAACGTGGTTTTGCTTAAAAATAATGCTTGTAGAAAATGAGAATCAATGTGAAAGACACCTGAAGAGGAAAAGGAGAAAACATCAAAACTATAAGAAGTAGAAAAAAAGAATGAAAATGACCACATCTATCCCCAGCAACAATAAAGCACGATAAAACCTGCGGCAATCTGGGCTTCCCTAGGACTGAAGCCGTCTTTCTCGCTTGACTGAGATCTGGGGTTCTCACTCCATAACATCCCGGTACATAACTAATGTTAAAGTAACATCAAGAAAAAGGTTAAATGGTTTTCTCTGTAATCCTTTGGGAAGACTGAAAAATCTAGATTCCATAGTGCTCTAAACCAAAGTCTTTTGTGCAGTGAATGGAGCTGCAAGAGTCAGTGAAGTCAACAAGACCATGAATTGCTCCAGGCTGCTGGGTTTCTTACATTTATGACAGTCAAGGTGGCCCCTTTCTTTTCAGGCAAGCAGAAACTGGGCCTAGATTGAAATTACAGTAGTGGGGACTGCTCTGGAATGGGTGTGGTTCTTCTGCAATTTGAGGGCTAATTAAAGGGAAATTAGAATCAAAGTCTGATTTGAGGGCTGGGCTGGGTCCGGGAACTAGGAGTTCTGAAGTGTCTAGTCCAAAGGTCATGGATGAAAAAAGCAAAAACCAGATTTACAGCAAAGGCTCACATCAGAGAGCTGCAGGCAAGGTGGAGTGGTGGGTTTGAGAGCAGAGACCAGAAAGATCCCAGAAGCAATGGCCCTGTACAGGACTTATCTGGGATCACCAGTCAAATATAAAGGCGAGGAAGGAGTAAGGCAGAGCTCAGCTCTCTCTGCAAACAAAAGGGAGTTCATCCAACACATACAAATGAAAGAATCCAGACAGTTTACAAAGAATCTGGAGAGGGCGGTGCCTGTGGCTCAGTGAGTAGGGCGCCGGCCCCATATACCCAGGGTGGTGGGTTCAAACCCAACCCAGGCCAAACTGCAACAAAAAAATAGCTGGGTGGCTATTCTTTGTGGCGGGCGCCTGTAGTCCCAGCTCCTCGGGAGGCTGAGGCAAGAGAATCGCCTAAGCCCAGGAGCTGGAGGTTGCTGTGAGCTGTGAAGCCACAGCACTCTACTAAGGGCGATACAATGAGACTCTGTCTCAGTAAAAAACCCCAAACACAAAAAATAAAAAACAAACAAAAACAAGAATCTGGAGAAACATTCGGAAAGACAAGAAGCAGGATGAATAAATACATGTACATATCATATAAATGCTATCCATATGTTAAATGTATACATATATTTATTATATATATTAGGATGGAAAATAGAATATGGGAAGTTGCCACTGTCCATTATTTACCTCTGCTAATGAAACAGAAAGGAGAAAAGAGCTTAACTTTTAAAAAACAGCTTCCTTGAAGCATAATTGATATAAAAGAACTGTACCTCTTTAATGTGGACAATCTGATGAGTTCGGACATAGGCAAGCACCATGATGCCAACGTCTCGTTCAAGGTTACAGGCACCTCCGCCACTTCCCAAGGTTTGCCCATGTCTCTTTGTTTAGTTTTGTTTTGGTGAGAATACTTACCTTGAAATGCACACTCTTAACAGATTTTGACAACTACAAGCACGATGTTGTGCGGCCCCTCTAGAATGTTTGTCCACCATAACTGAAGTTTTATACCCGATGGAAAGCAACCCCTGGTCCCTGGCAGCCACTACTGTATTCTTTGCTTCTGTGAGTTGACTGTTATAGATACCTCATATAGGTGGAATCTCCTACAACTGACAAAATACACAAGGTTCAAAAATATGCAAAGAACTTGAATAAACATTTCTCCAGAGGAGACCTACAACTGGCTAGCAGTTATATGAACTGGGGCTCAACATCCTTCACTATTAGGAAAATGAAATGCAAGTCAAAATTACAATGATGGATTATCGCACACCCGTTAGAATGGCTTTTCTCAAAAACCAAAGACAGCAAGTATTGGTGAGGATGTGGAGAAATTAGAACCTTGTGCACTGTTGGTGGGGGGTGTGAAGTGGTGCAGCAGCCATGGAAAATAGTATGGAGGTTCCTCCAAAATTTAGGCATGGAAATACCATATGATCTAGAAATTCCATGTCTGGGTAAATATTTGAAAGAATTGAAATCAGGATACCCCTCCAAACTGTAAGTTTAGAGTCATTCATTCTTTTTTCCTTTTCTTTTTTTCTTTTATTTTTTTGAGACAGAGCCTCAAGCTGTCACCCTGGATAGAGTGCTATGGCACCACAGCTCACAGCAACCTTCAATTCCTGGGCTCAAGCGAGTCTCCTGCCTCCGCCTCCCAAGTAGCTGGGACTACAGGCGCCCACCACAACGCCTGGCCACTTTTTGGTTGCAGCCGTCATTGTTGTTTGGCGGGTCCAGGCTGGATTCGAACCCGCCAGCTCAGGTGTACGTGGCTGGCGCCTTAGCCCATTGAGCCACAGGCGCAGAGCCATCTTTTTTCCTTTTCTATCTTGTTTTTTTTTTCCAGGGGAGTCAGGCAAGACAAGCTTTATTGCTTCAGTGATGAATTGTGAGAACACATGTGAAGTATTGTCTATTGGAGAAGCTTAGAAATTTAGTGTCCAGGATTTTCACTGTTTTTTTTTTTAAATTAAATCATAGCTGTGTACATTAATGCAATCATGGGGTACAATGTGCTGGTTTCATATACAATTTGAAATATTTTCATCAAACTGGTTAACATAGCTTTCACCGCATTTTCTTAATTATTATGTTAAGACATTTATATTCTGCACTTAGTAAATTTCACATGTACCCTTGTAAAATGCACCATAGGTATGTTTCCACCAATTACTCTCCCCGTACCCATTCTCCACCCCTGCCCTTCCCTCCCTATTTCCTTTCCCCTTCTTCTTGGGCTATAATTGGGTTATAGCTTTCATATGAAAGCTATACATTAGCTTCATAGTAGGACCAAGTACATTGGAAACTTTTCTTCCATTCTTGAGATACTTTGCTAAGAAGAATATGTTCCAGCTCCAACCATATAAACATGAAAGAGATAAAGTCTCCATCTTTTTTTAAGGCTGCATAATATTCCATGGTGTACATCATTTTTCCTTTTCTATAGTCATTTCTCCATTTCTCTGGCAATCATTTGTTGAGTGTACACTATGTGTCAAGCACTGTGGTAAATATTCTTTATCCTGGCTAATAATTCAAGGACACAAACAAATAAAATAGTTATACATTAGCACACGTTTTGAAGGAAAATAAATGGGGCAATCGGATAACTAGGTGAGACCTAGTTCTGATTCAATAATTAGAAAATGCTTCTCCGAGGAGCTAACTCTGAAACTGGAACCCGGAGGGTGAGTGAGATTTAGACGCGTGAAATAAACAGAAGGATGGTGTTTGTTACTGATTGTGTAACACACAACCCCAAAACTTAGTGGCTTAAAACAAGAACTAGTTTTTTTGTAATGGTCATGATAAAAATAAACATACTTTGCTGTCACTCCCTCAGTGTATGATAAAAAATCATGGATGAAATACCACCACGGGCTTTGAAAGGTGGTTAAAGCCAGGAGGATCCAGAAGAAACCCAGGGCTCAGTGAACAACTCAGTGGTGAGTTGGCCGTTGTACATTTTTGTTTTATTATATTTGCAGTTTGAATGTTTCCAGGGGAAAAATAACTTCTAGAAAACAGAACAAGAAAAACTTCTTAATTCACTCTGTGACACCAGCATCATTTTGTTACCAAACCCTGACAAAATTAGTACAAGAAAAGAGAACTATAGGCCAGTATTTCTTATTAACATGGATAAAAAGGTTTTCAAAAAAAATTAGCAAATTAAATCTAACAGTGTCGGAGAAGAATTCTGTATTATTGCCAAGAGGGGTATGTCCCACATAAACAAAGCTGGTTAAATATTCAAAAATGTATCAATATAATTCACTGGATTAACTGATAAGAAAAAAATCACATGATAATATCAGTAGATGAAGAAAGATATAATTTGGCAAAATTACATATCCATTTATGATCAAAAACTCTTAGCAATCCAGAAATAGAAGGGCATCAATAAATCCTTTAGCTAATATGATAGCTCTAACAGGAAGGAATTACGTGCTTTCCTCCCAAGATCATGAACTAGGGAAGATTTCCATTGTCAGCACTCCTATTTGACCTTGTATTAGGGGTCCTAGCAAGTGCAATAAGGCAAGAAGAAGAAATAAAAGTAATTCAAATTGCTTTATTTCCAGAATAAAACTATACTTCACAGATGAAATTATTGTCTACATAAAATGTTTTTTAAAATCTACAGAAAAAGCTGAAAGGAGAGTTTATCAAACTCACAAGCTACAAGAGCAACATCCAAAAATCAGACACTTTTCTACACTCTAGCGAAGAATGAGCAGAAACTAAAATTTAAAAAGATAACATTAATAAGAGCTTTAAAAATTAAACTACTTAAGTATAAATCTAATAAAATATATGCAGGCCCTTAATCCACATCTCATATCTTCAAAATTCACTCAACATAGATGTCTAAACATATAATGTAGAACTACAAAACTCTTGGAAGAAAACATAGGGGGAAATCTCCATGACCTTGGACTACACAGAGTTTTTATGTGCTACACCAAAAGCACAGTCCAATGAAAAATTGGACTTCGTCAAAATGTGAAGTTTTATTCTTCAAAGGATGTTGCTAAGAAGATGAAAAGATAAGCCACAGATTGAGAGCGAATATTTGCAAAGCAGACATTTGATAAAGCACTTGTATTCATTATATAGAAAAACATTTTAAAAATCAACATTGAGAAAACAAATAACTGAATACAAGCATTAGCCAATGAGTTAAGCCAGGATTTCACCAAAAGTATATGCAGAGGGAAAATAAGTGTGTGAAAAGATGCTCAACATCATTAGTCATTAGTCATCAGTGCAAATGAGAACCCAGTGAGGTTTCCCCTGCACGCCTATTAGAATGACTAAAAAGTTATGGAAATGCTGAATGCTGACAGGGATGTGGAACAACCTTCAGGTATTAACAATGGGACTGCAAAATGGTCCAGTCATTCTGGAAGTTTCTGACAAAGTTAATTGTAGACCTTGACTATATGACCCAGCAATTCCACTTCTAGCTATGTAGCCCGAATAAATGAAAACTTATCTTTTTTTTTTTGAGACAGAGCCTCAAGCTGTCACCCTGAATAGAATGCTGTGGCATCACAGCTCACAGCAACCTCCAATTCCTGGGCTCAAGCGAGTCTCTTACCTTCACCTCCCAAGTAGCTGGGACCACAGGCACCTGCCACAACACCCGGGCCATTTTTTTGGTTGCAGCCGTCATTGTTTGGCGGGGCCGGGTTGGATTCAACCCGCCAGCTCAGGTGTACGTGGCTGGCGCCTTAGCCCATTGAGCCACAGGCACCAAGCAGAAAACTTATTTTTTAAAAGAAATCTCTATATGTATGATTAAAATAGCCTTATTCAAAATCACCAAAAATTGGAACCAACCCCAATTATACTTCTCTGGGTGGGTAATGCATGCAATGGAATAGTGCCCAGGCCTAAGAAGTAACAATCAGACACGCAACTTGAATGAATCTCATATGTGTTACACCCATCAGAGAAGCCAGTCTCAAAATGCTGAGTACCATGTGACTTCATTTGTATGACACTTTGTCTGCCAAAAGCAGAACTACAGGTTTAGAGAATAGATCAACGGTTTCCAGGGTTGGTGGGTGTAGAATTCTCATTACTGGTGGTCAGTGCAAAACAATATTTAGGGATGTTCGAGTTATTCTGACTCCTTTCATCTTGGTGATTACAAGACTCTATGGCTGTGCAGAAACCCATATAACTGTAAACCAAAAATAAAAACAAAAAAGGATTTTACTGTATGTAACAAACAAGAGAGACATTTAAAATAGCAATCACCATCTTACTGCTGACAATGTTGTGATTCAGGGCTTTGGCAGGGTTCAGCCAGAGCAGCGTTTCTGCTCCCCTGGTGTGTCAGTTCCACTGGGCTGGAAAATCGGAGATGGCCGCACAAACATTTCTGGGTCTTGGTGCTGGCTATTAACCAAGGTGCTCGGTTCTTCTCACACGACGTCTCTTTCTACCTGGTTTATTATCCCCCAGGGTTTCTCTCTGCATCTGCCCTCTCTGAGCGGAATACCTTGAACTTCTTACATAGCAGGTGCGTTCTGAGAACAAAAGTGGGAGGTATCAGGCTGCTGAAGGTCTGTTTTCAGAAGTTACAGGATATTAATTCCATTGCACTATGTTAGTCAGAAGTCTAGTTAAAAGGAGGAGAAAGAGCCTCTACTATTTCATAGGAGGAGCGAATCTCACGACAACAGGGTGTGGACGAAAAGAGACATGATTCATTGGCGGGCGGATGAGCACGGAGAGCACAGTGAACGTTCCAGACCGTGGGAGCAGTGCATGCAAAGACTCGGAAAGCTGGCAAGAGAGGAACCCAAGGCAAGGCACCCTGGCTGGTAATGAGGGAAAAGAAGTTTCCAGAGGGACGAGGTGGAAGAAAGTGGGGCAAGATCCTGTGGGATGTGGGGCTGTTGTTACGAGCTTGGTTTTGTTCTAGGGGTCGTGGGAAGCCACTGAAGGATTTCAAACAGGGAAAATCTCACATGATTCGTCTTTTCAAAGGTGATGCTCTTTGTGAGTTCCAATATTCAGTCATTAGCTGCCTGAGGGGAAACACTCTATTTCCAAGGAACCCCAAACACAGAGTAGATAAAATCACACCCCATTGCAGCTTCAGGTGAGACAATGAAAGTCACATGTCTTCACACAGAGGCGCTTTAGCACCGTGGGAGGGACTCACGTGTGTCAGCCAATTTAGCTGAAAGGGCAAATGAACGTAGTAAATGTTAGCTGCAGTCTTTTCGAGTCCAGCGAGACCAAAAGTAAAGTTTGAATGTCTCTTGGGAGAGATGAGTTTTTCACCTACAAGTCAGTTTTTTGTTTTGTTTATGAGACAGAGTGTCACTGTGTCAATCCAGGTAGAGTGCCGTGGTGTCACAGCTCACAGCAACCTCAAACTCTTGGGCTTAAGCAATTCTCTTCCCTCAGCCTCCCGAGTAGCTGGGACTACAGGTGGCCGCCACAACGCCTGGCTATTTTTTTGTTGCAGTTGTCATTGTTGTTTAGCAGGCCTGGACTGGGTTCAAACCTACCAGCCTCGGTGTATGTGGCTGGCGCCCTAACCACTGGGCTGCAGATGCCGAGCCCACCAGTCAGGTTTTGAAACCGTTTACCACACTGTTGGTTGCTTTTGAGACTGGCACTAGAAGGGCAAGCCGCCTGTCAACAAGGATATGGAGGGCGTGCTGTGCGGGGCTGTGCCTTTCTCTGTAACTTCATGGTCAGGGAGAGATTGCAGAGGATGGCAGAAGAGCTGGTGACACGCTGACTGCAGAGTGGCACAATGTGGGACTCAGTACATGGGAGGACGGTGTGGAAGTGGTCAGAGCCACTTTGTGCGAGACGAATCCCCCCGAAAAAGCCAAACTCAGCATGAGTCACTGAGCATTTCTGATGTACTGAACATTGTCATAAACTCTGGGGCATAGAAAAGAAATATTAGTGCAGCCTGGAATAGAGGATTGTACTCGGAAGTGGAGCACCGGTGATGTGATTATGGTCCCATTTTGGCCATTAACGTCGTGCGGAGAGTTGACTGAGCTGGTTTCCCCTCTCTGGATCTCTGTTCCGCGATTGCTTCCTGCTGTAGCATCCCGTCAGCCCTTCATTCCATGAGCTGTGTCTCCCGCCACTGAGCTGACAACATACCACTGTTGGGGACTAAAACTTAGACCAAAGATGATCACACTCACAGTGGTGTGCTGGGACAATTTTAAAAGATCATTAATTATTTTCAAAAGAAGTTCAAAGCACAGTAAGTATATTTTTTACTCTCTTTTTTTGATTAAGATAATTTAAGTGTGCCACGGAAGTTTAACTATAGGTTCAAGTATGACATTTTATGAGATTAAAAAAAAAAAGGCTGAAAGACACTGATTTAGACGAATAAAGCTAAGGAGTCAGATTTAAGTTCAGTTTAACTCTCTCAACGTTTATTGAAATTATTTTCATCTGAAAGTTATGCTGAACTTTGCAATTGGAGAGTGGATTAAAATACCCAGAGGCTCACTTCTATCTCGTTTCTATTGGCTAAACTGGAATAATTGTGCTTTTCATTGTAAATTAAAATTGCTAATTCCATTTTTGAAAAAGATCATACTGTGTATGATTCTTGGGGGTAGAGAAAAGGGTGTGTGTATTGAATTAGAATTCCACTGCAACCGCTAGTTATTTAGTGTGGAATAAACTCGAAACACTGCTTATTTACAAAATAATAGTTTGCTAAAAGGTGAATGAAACTCAGCTAGAAGTGCAGTAGGGGATAAAGTCAATGAGTATCTCTCCCCTCCCCAGCCCCCATCACTAGCTCTTTAAGGCTGAATGATGTAGAGATTTTTTTTTGTGCCTTTGGCTCACGTTTTCTCAGGTTTCTCTTAGAGCTGTCACAGAATTTAAAGCGAAGAGTATTTCAAGTCTATTTTTTTAGTGACTAGGAGATGTCATTTGTATCTAAAGTTGTATCTGTTCTTACTGCACCTGCAGTGGTCCTGGTTCTAGCTTTAGGTTTGTAAATGTCCTATAAGGAGAAGTTTGGAGTTGGAATTCACCTGCCAATATTTAATTATATTAACTATATTCCTGGGCCAGTGTGAGGATCTGACAAAGTGTAATGAGTAAAGTGGACTGGTCCTCAACTTTAAGTATCCGACATTCCAATGAAGGAGACGAAGAGTGAGGAATTCTGAGTATGATGAGGCCAAAACAGAGCTAAGGCCTGTTTCACTGACGGAGCGGCCCTGGGACTGAGTGTGGTGTGAGGACAGTGAGAACAGCCTCCTCAGACCCCAGACCTGAGGTCCAGGAAAGAGTCTGGCTGCACTTTGGTCCCTAGGAGGCAACCACTATAGCCTTGAACTTTGTGAGTGATGGGAGTGAGTGTTCGTGTTATGCAGGGTCCCCTCTCCTCACCCCATGTCTGAGTTAGTGCTCTTGAGATGACTTAGAGCAGGGCCTGGCCACTCTGGAAGGACCGGCCATGTATCAGAACATCAGCAGGAACTGAGGGAAGAGGCCTCATAGACTGAGTTCAATCACGTGCTAATGATTCTGTCAATCATGTTCACACAGTGAAACCCCAATAAAAACTATGGACATGTGCGGCTCGAGGGAGCTTCCTGGCGGCCGACACCCCTCATGTAATGTAGGCTCCTGAGGACGCGGAGGCTGAGCTTCAGGGACCCTCCCAGACCCTCCTCTGTAATGTAGGCTCCTGAGGACGCGGAGGCTGAGCTTCAGGGACCCGCCCAGACCCCCTGTGTAATGTAGACTCCTGAGGATATGGAGGCTGAGCTTCAGGGACCCTCCCAGACCCCCTGTGTAATGTAGGTTCCTGAGGATATGGAGGCTGAGCTTCAGGGACCCTCCCAGACCCTCCTCTGTAATGTAGGCTCCTGAGGATATGGAGGCTGAACTTCAGGAACCCTCCCAGACCCTCCTCTGTAATGTAGGCTCCTGAGGACATGGAGGCTGAGCTTCAGGGACCCGCCCAGACCCCTCCTCTTGTGTTGTCTACTGTCGGTCTTTATTTGTGTTATTCATATCAAACTGGAATTGTAAGTAAAGGGCTTTCCTGAGTTCTGTGAATTATTCAGGTGAGTTTTTGAATCTGAGGGGTTATTGGGAACACCAGAATATGCAGCCAATTACTCAGAAGTGCAGGTGGCCCCGGAGTCCTCGAGCTTGTGGCTCGTGTCTGAGCTGAGGGGCTCAGTGGAGGGCTGTGCTCTTAATCAGTGAAATCCGACCCAGTTCGAGGTCGTGAAGTGTCAGAATTGCATTGTGAGGCGAATAGTGGGGAAATCAGTTGGGCCAACACAACGGAGCCAGACGAGGAAGGCTTGGAAGTCCAGCGCTAGACCTGGAAAGGGAGCATGATGATTAGTAAAATACTAGTTTAAATTTATTAAGTATTCTCAGTGGGCTCGGCATGTTCTTGCACATATTCTTCTTTCATGCTGTGATGTAAGAAGCGCTATTATTCTTTAAGTGAGTACTATAAACAGAACTGGAGCACAGAAATAACCACAGTGGCTGGACTCTTTGCTAGTTTGAGATGCGTCATCCTTGGGCTGTTGATGTAGAAAAAGCTATAACTTTGCAAGACCTTGGTTTCCTCAACAGTAGAAGTGGAACCCTTCAATCGCTAAGATTTTAGGATTCTATATTGGTTAAAGCACACTCTGAAAAAAATGAAAATGTCAGCTTATACAAGTCGTCTCTGAGAGCGAATTCCCCTTCGGCTGTCCCTTGTGTTTTCAGCAAATACTTAGCTAAACATTTACCATGTGCTGTGCACTAAAAGTCGTGCTTCGCGGCGGCTGGGAGAAGCAGGTGGGTGTGCTCCTCCCACTAATATCTTGGGGATAGTAGTTGTTACCACAGTGCTGCAACACAGGGGAAATTTCAATGCTATTTCAAATGAGATTATGTTTAAATGAGCAGGCTGCAGGGAAGAGGATGGGCAGATCACGGAAAGGTACCAGATCGCACGTGGATGGAAGAGGCTGGGAGCGAGTTTGCCTTGGTGCTGCGATCGGGTGCTGGATGTGCAGACAGGTACGAGTCAGCCGATTTTTAGCATTAGGGGATGCTCTTGTACAGCAAGTCTCCAAAGTAGTGTGTGTATGGATTTTGGACCTGAGTAGCGAGGAACATTACCCTCTACATGACCCCTCCCCTGACCAGGAGCAACACGCCTGGCTCATAGCCTAGCATGAGAAGAGACTGTCAGATTTGGATTGGAGAATTCAAGCAGAAGAAGAGATGAAACTGGCTGGGCATGGTGACACTGAACGTGAATGAAGACTATACCAATGTCTCAAGGCTTGGTAGACTTCCAGGACATGCACATTCTACCCTAGACTTTTAAAACCAGAATTTCTAAAGGAGGACACCCAGGAGGGCCTCCAAGAAGATTCTGATGGTCTGCCAGATTTGAAAACCTCTGCTTTACCTGATTGTCAAACAAGGAGGCTCATGAAGACTCATTCAGACGTGTTTCCAGCAGTGACGGTTCTTGCCATGCTGCCCTGACAGTTTTCTGCTGGGTGCCCCAGTTTAGTTTCTATAAAGCAGTGGATGATGAGAATCTTGCTTTCATCTTCTTCCATTTGGGAATTTTTGTTCTCAGCTTCTTTTGTTGGCATCTGAAACCTTCGGAGTTAAGATGTGTTTTTTTCTTTTTCTTTTCAGGGAGAAGGGAGGTCAGTTCTAACTTGCATAGTAAAAAGAGGTTGGGTGTGTTTGGTGAAAATTTCAAGGATGGGGTGGAAGGTAGGTTTTAGCCATCAAAATCATTTGAGTGAGCTAACGAAACCAACAATAAATCACAAACTCCAGATTTTTGTTTAAAGGGGAGGAGACCAAGGCAGTGGATGTGCAAATTAGCCAGGCCACGACTTGCTGGCTCAAGTTCACTTTGTAAACAAAAGCAGGCCTGAATTCAATCAAACATTACTTGTTAAAGTAAACTAGCAAAAAGCTGGTGAAAATTAAAGTAGAACAGAAGATGGTTTCAATAATTTCATTCTCTAGCTTTTAGCTTAAAAAAAAAAAAAAAAAGCAAGAAAGAAAAACAAAAACCACCGGCCATTCCAATCCATAGGCCGTGTCCTTCTTTTTAAGACATCTTCACTAAAACTAATCAGCACATTAATGCAGAGTATGCACATACTGAAAAATGCTACCTGCAGTATTGGGTAAATAGCCTTGAGAACAAAACTCTGTAGTTTGGTGAATATTTTTGTAGGCTTTTAGGGCCTTTTGAAATGCGAGAACTGAGATTCAGTGCCTTGGCTGTTCAGGGTGTGCACTTTTGATAAATCCCACGTGTCTGGGATGCTGTACTTGTTTGAGATGATGCTAAGAGATTGTTTCTGGATGTTTTTGGTTAGGTCTTTATGCAGAGGGTTGTTGAGTATCCCCTCAAAACTGAACAAAGCCTCAGGGGTTCCTCTGTGTGATGCAAGGTAAAGTGGCCTCTGAGGTGACAGGTCTGAGCTGTCGTTTCTCAAAGGGGGATTCCCTGGATGAAGGGAGTTCTAATTACTGCGTCTTCATTTGGAAGCCCCAGTAGGGAAACTTGCCGGGCTGTCGCTGTGGTGTTGTGTGGAGCCAGGGGTCCGGAGAGCTATTTCTAAGAGTGCTGGGACTGGGTTTCACTGCTCAGTTGTCCCCCTAGGCCGACAGTAATCCCGAGTCACCACCTGAGTCTCCCTCCACCTGTGAGCCCGTGCTGTGTTCCAGCGAGGGAGGGAGGTGTTGATTCCTTTCAGGCCCAGTTCCCCCCGATGAGGTTCAACCCACCGCAGAGGGGCTCGAGGGACTACGCTGCGGGCTCCAGGTCTGGGGTGTATTTTCCCTGTGTTGGGCTTGGTTTTCTCTGCATTGTTGACAATGAGGCAGATTTTAGGTATGTTGCGCCCCAAGGATAATGCACAGTGTGCGAGACGGTGGGGAACGAAGGTGGGTAAGCTGTCGTAGGCGTGAGCTAATTGCTGATGCCAAACACCCCCGTGCTCTGAAGTCAGCTTTAGGAGGCAAACACGTGAAACCCCCTCGCCGTCCCGGACCAGAAAGAACTTGCAGCTTCCCCTCAGGTCTATCCTCCAGTTACAGAGCATTCAGCTCGGGTGGAAATGTGCACGGGGAGAGGGTTCCCTGAATGTGTAGTGAGACTTGATATGTACAATACTTACCAATTAGCCTTCTTTAGAGACTTGAACTGCAGGTCTTGAGATAGGCAGCTAGATCAAAGGACCTCTCATAATTCCTTCTTACTCTATGGTCCTACTACGACTTTTACCAATGATGTCACAGAGATGGCAAAGTGTTTTGTGCTGACCCTTTAAACATCAGCTATAGGGGGAGCTTTTCCTATTTTAGAGTGTGTCTTTGCTCCTGAATCCATGGTTCAATCCAGTAAACTCCAAATCGTTACCTTCTGTCCTGGTACTCATCTGTGGCGTTGGCCCAACAACCAGTTGCAGAAGTGATGGGGCCCAAATAAAGTCCTCGTGAGAAAAGGTGCTGGCTCGTGTTCTAATAGTCCAAGTCAACAAGAGCAGTTTCCTAGCACCTACTTTGATGCCTGCCCTCCTGGAGTGATCAGAAAAGGTTCCCATTGGGTTATACCTCCGCTGTAACTTCTCGTGTTCATTCCATTGCTGAAAATCTCAGAACATGGCTTTTCCGAGCACACATTGTTTGTCTGAAAATACACCTGGAGAGCCGCCCAATTTGGGAATGACTTAAATTACAAAAAAAGCACAGCTGTCTTTAACAGCTCTAGGAGTTCATGCAACCAGCCTACAATTTATTGGGTAGGATTAGACGCTTATTGCCTATGACACTTTAAATACCATTACATTGAAGTTTATACAAGAAAGTCCAAGTTTAAAACTGGAATCTTAGCAATAACAGCTGGGCCATTTGTTTATGTGATAGGCAGGAAGGAATGACTTCTGTAATCTTTGTATTTGGCTTCAGGATTCTGCTTTGGGAAAAAAGAAGCTGGGGCGGGGGTAAGAGAAAGAAGCTAATTTCAGATTGTCAAGCTGAGCTGAGCACCGCTGGCTAATTTGTCCCTCATGTTAAGATCTCTGCCAAGGTTCCTCTGCAGCCTCTCACTCCCTCGCTCTGACAAACCAGCATGTGAAATACTGTAGCCCACCTCAGTGACAGCGAGGGGTTTGTCGCTAGTGAGCTCTGGGCTCTCTCCCCCAGGCGGGTCACATTCCCCATTTTGTTTCTAGCATGAAAGACTTTGTTTTAAATCATAATAGCAACCAGGCTGTAATCACATTAGAACGCACATGGGGAGCTTGGAAGAAGTCATGTGTTTTGGATTTGACATTCTGATTTATGGCTGTGTGCTACGGTCACACAGCTGCAAGCTCATTTTCCGACAAAGATGTTTTCTATTTTTCTATTACTTTGCTTCACCCTGTCTTTATGTTGGGGAAAATGAAAGCCACCAGGTGAAGTCATAATATAAGTACAAATGTTTTTGTGTTTGGGTTGGAGAGTGTAATCAATGGCATAGACCGGCCTTTCAAACACAGCTTGTTATTTTTGAATAAAAGTGTAAAGGGAATTGCTCTACTTAAGGTAATCGCAAATTAAAGAGGTATGCAGAAATTTGTTTGTGCAACCTGTAATTGTCTTAGAGACTTTCTGTTTCAGCTGATATTGTCATCCTGGGAGGGAAGGGCCTGGCCATGCCCTTTTCGGATCCACAGGTAAACTGAGCCCCTGACCTAGCATGCTTATTCACCAAAATCTAAACAATTCAGGGTTGGGAACTTAGAAGGATAGTCTCTGCCAACCTGTTCATTTTGCAAATGAGGAAAGTAAAACAGAGATGTTAAGTGACATGCCCAAGGTCACACAGCTGGTTTGAGACAGAAATTAGACCAGCGCTCACATTTCTCCCATCCTATGGTACATGTCCCACCACCCCACTTACATGAATAGTACTGTTTGTGGTAAGCTGACTACACCACTAAGCATATTCCAAATAAGTCTTCTCTTAACATACAAACAAAAGAATTCCTTTTACTTTTTTTGTTATTTCTTCAATTCTAAACATTTTTCGTTGTGAAATGTGGTGAAAATTCAGACCGGTACCTGGCTCACCAAGGCACCAGGCATAATACCCCATCTTGGGCTGGTTCTTGGGGTGTGTTATTGGTAACAAAGGCAACACTTGAGCTTGGATGTATTAAAATTTAACATGTTGGGCGGCTCCTGTGGCTCAGCGAGCAGGGCGCCGGCCCCATATACCGAAGGTAGAGGGTTCAAGCCCGGCCTCGGCCGAACTGCAAAAAAAAAAAAAAAAAATAGCCGGCGCTGTGGCAGGCGCCTGTAGTCCCAAGCTACTAGGGAGGCTGAGGCAAGAGAATCGCTTAAGCCCAAGAGGGGAGGTTGCTGTGAGCAGTGTGACGCCACGGCACTCTACCCAGGGCGATAAAG